>JAGFNQ010009568.1:0-54035 GCA_024364735.1 Boesenbergia rotunda
CCATAGATGAACCCTTACCTGATCCTGATTGGATCATAGCAATGCAAGAAGAGTTAGCCCAGTTTGAGAGGAACCATGTCTGGGAGTACATAAACCTGAGGACAAATCCATTATTGATACTAAGTGGGTTTTTAGGAACAAGCTAAATGATCAAGGAGAAATAGTTAAAAATAAAGCCCGCTTAGTAGCAAAAGGGTTCAGTCAAGTAGAAGGGTTAGATTATGACGAAACATATACCCCAGTAGCTAGACTTGAGTCCATTAGGATGTTGTTAGCCTTTGCATCCCATAAAGGATTCAAGCTCTATCAAATGGATGTAAAGTCAGCTTTTCTAAATGGATTTATTAAGGAATAAGTCTATGTAGGGCAACCCCCTAGTTTTGAGGACTTAGAAAGACCTGACCATGTTTACAAACTCACTAAAGCACTTTATGGACTAAAACAAGCACCTAGGGCCTGGTATGAACGCTTATCAACCTACCTAATTTCTAAAGAATTTAAACAAGGACAAATTGACTCAACCCTATTTATTAAAACCTTAGGAAAAGAAATCTTTATTACCCAAATCTACGTCGATGACATAATCTTTGGGTCAACCAACTCTAACTTCCTAAAAGAATTTAATAAAATAATGGAAAATAAATTTGAAATTAGCTTAGTTTGTGAGCTCAATTTCATTCTAGGGTTACAAATTAAACAAACTAGGGATGAAAACTATGTCCATCAATCTAAATATGCTAAGGAGTTAATAAAGAAATTTAAAATGGATAACTCTAAAAGCATAAGTACCCCCATGGCCACAAATGTAAAAATAGATAGTCACCCTGATGGTAAACCAGTAGACCTTAAACTTTATAGGAGTATGATTGGAAGTCTACTGTACCTTCAGCCAGCAGACCTGATATCCTCTTTGCCATAGGAATGTGTGCTAGATACCAAACCTGTGCTAAGGAAACACACTTAGCAGCCCTAAAAAGAATACTAAGATATGTTAAGGGCACCCTAAATGTAGGGATTCGATATCCTAGGACTTCAACCTTTGACTTGTTAGGATACTATGATTCTGACTACGCTGGTTGTAAATTAGATAGAAAGAGCACAAGTGGAAGCTGTCAACTATTAGGAAGTAGTCTAGTAAGTTAGTGCAGCAGAAAACAACATTGTGTAGCTCTATCCACAACTGAAGTTGAGTATGTAGCCTTAGGAGAGTGTGTAGCACAACTCTTATGGATGATGCACACTCTTAAGGACTTCCAGCTAAACTACACCCAAACTCAAGTCTATATTGACAATATAAGCTCAATCAATCTAACTAAGAACCCAATCCAACATTCCAAAACTAAACACATAGAAGTTAAACATCACTTTGTAAGAGATCATGTAGCCAGGGGTGAGATAGTCCTTAAGCATGTAGACTCTAAATCTAACTTAGCTGACGTATTCACCAAACCCCTACTTAAGTCTGAGTTCAGCTCACTAAGAAGGCAGTTAGGATTATGCTTGGTAGAATAAGCTTACTTTACTTCTGTTTTTCTGACTAATTTACTCGATTTTAAAATCAGCTTCTAAAATAATTTTAAAACTGTTTTACTTGATTTCAAAATCAGCTTTTACTTAGTTTGAAAAATCTTTTGGGCATTTCTTTTTAAAATAATTTTTTGACTTAGTTTTTTATGGAAAAACTACCCCCATCAAAACTAGGGCTTTTTCGAAAATGGACTTAGCCTAGGCCCTAACCCTAGAACCGTATGCACCTATAGATCTAGAAGCCAGCATCTCACAAGCATGTTAGGGTACTTTTGACTGATAACCTAGAATGGGTTGAGATGCTTAGGTCTTTGCCTTAATTCAAGATGCTTTAAGTCGGTACATCTGCAGTAATTGGGACACTAAATACAAATAAAACAGTAATCAGGTGAAGTGTCAAGTTTAGAAAATCTAACATGAACAGAACACTTCACTTGACTAACCCTAGCGAAAACTACTGTTTATAATAGTTAGTAAGTAGCTAATTGGGTTAGACAGGACCCTACAGAGATATATCAAAATGATTTGATCTAGTCTATATCTTGAATTGGTTCAGTACAGCACATTATTCTTTTACTATATCCTTGTGCAATTTAGTTTTGTTGGTGCAGGAAGCACCATATCGAACCTTGTTTTGATATTGACAAAGGGTTCAAAGTTAAGTATTATTGGTGATCTAACAATATTACTCAAGTGTGCAGGAAAAGTCCTAGCGAAGGGCTGCTAGGCACCTGGCGAAGGACTGTCAGGAAACAAAGTCCTAGTGAAGGCCTGCTAGGCACCTAGCGAAGGACTGCCAGGAAACAAAGACCTAGCGAAGGACTGCTAGGCATCGGAACCTAAGACCCAGCGAAGGGCTGCTGGGCACCTAGCGAAGGGCTGCTAGAAGTCGAAGACCTAGCGAAGGACTGCTAGGCACCAGGCGAAGGACTGCCTGGAACCTAAAACCCAGCGAAGGGCTGCTGGGCACCTAGCGAAGGGCTGCTAGGAGTCGAAGACCTAGCGAAGGACCGCTAGGCACCAAGCGAAGGACTGCCTGAAACTGAAGACCTGGCGAAGGACAGCTGGGAACCTAGTGAAGGACTGCTAGGACTCGAAGACCTAGCGAAGGAATGCTAGGCACCAGGCGAAGGACTGCTTGGTACTGAAGACCTGGCGAAGGATAGCTAGGCACCTGGCGAAGGACTGCTGGGCAAAAGTCCAACCTGAGGAGCCGGTTGGCATCAGGTAAATTCTCCTGAGAGGAGTAGGTGAGGACGCGTTCCCCGTCGAGGGAACAGTAGGCGTCGGTTCGACCTAGGGCTCCATTTTGGAGACCCAAAGTCAGAACCAAGACAGCTACGGCTGTAAGACTTACTAACATATTTGCTCTATCTTGTTTGGTACTAACCCTGGATGCAGGACCGAAGGAACGAGTGTCTGCAGCTCAGAAAGCCTCAAAGGAGTGAGGCAGCAGCTGGGTTGGGTGCCCGGAAGGACCCGGGCGCCCTAAGTACAAGCAAACATGAGTACAGCAAAAGTATGCTTCGGAAGCTCACTGGGCAGGGTGCCCCCATGCTCCCGGGCGCCCCGGATGCCTCGGGCGCCCCGGGCTCAAGCCAACGAAGCGGATAGAGTCAAGCCAGCGAGAAGCCAGCGGATCGAGTCAACCAGGGCGCCCCCGGCGTCCCGGGTGCTCCCACAGTCAACTCTCAACCCTATTCGAGTGGAATAAGGGATGACCGAGACTTGCTCGGATCAGCTGACACGTGGGGGGGCGCCCCAGGAGGCTATAAATAGCCTCTCGACCCCAAGGCTTCATCAACAACTTCTTCCAATGCCAATACGCTCTTCTACTCTAGCGCTCTACTCCGGAAACCTCCCAACTCGAGATACAAGCGCCGACGACATCCCGCTGCTCCGAAGTACAATCCACACTGGACGTCGGTAACGAAGAGCTGACTTTTTAAAGTTTACTGTATTACTAATATAACATCCTTCTGTAAACCTTTTTGCGCACATATAGAATTGCCCGCAGTAAACGGTCAACGACCGTGGGCCATTGAGTGGGAGCCGACCGCGACTCCGAACCAAGTAAAATCTTGGTGTTTGTGTGTTGTTTAGTTTTAATTTTTCCGCTGCGTATTCTCTTTTTCAATCCGAAATGACTTACGATATTCACCCCCCCCCCCCCGCTATCATTTTCTCTCGATCCAACAAGTGGTATCAGAGCGGGGAAGCTCAAATTTGGTGCAACCACCAATTTGAGAGTTTTTCGGATTTACAAAAAAAAATTTCATTTTATTTCTTTTTCATTAATCGAGGTTGGTGCAACACCACTCGATCTTTGGGGCAACGCCTTTTTTAATTTTCAATTCTCATTTTTTCAACATAAGTTAGAATTGTTAAAATGATCAATTTTTGAAAATTTATCATAAAATTTTTTTATTATTATTTTAATATTTTTTCTCGAAATTCGTGTCACCTTAATTCGAGCAACCTTTTTTTTAACTCCTATTTTTTCATTAATCAGAATACTCATTTTCTAAAAATTTATCTCAAAAGCTTTTATTGTTATTTTATTATTCTACCTCGAAAATCATGCAATATTTTTGTTGGGCTATTTTTTCTCTCTCTCCCGCACTACTAATCAAAGACCAAGTCTTGGTACATTTCTATTTTTTCTTTTTGTGTGCAAGAATTATCCTTAATAGCCAATCAAGAATGGAACAGTGTTCGTCCGCCTCTATTCTCTGGCGAGAACATCAGAACCTGGAAGGGGCTAATGGAATCCCACCTAAAAGCCCATCTAGAGCTATGGATGATAATCCAAACGGGGTTTACAGTACCTACAGAAGATGGAATGTCGATCGCCTGGGATAAATTGGATGAACCAACTCTGAGGATGATCGAGACAGATGCAAAGGCGACTGCAATCCTACAATGTGGCCTACCCAAGGAGCAACTTGAACTAGTAGGTCCATTCAGATGTGCGAGAGAAATTTGGGAAAAATTGATTAACCTTCATCAAGAGATCTCAGAAGAAGAAGAAGATCAAGTAAGTTGTCTTGCACTCTCGATCCAAGCACAAACAGCCGAGTCAGAGTCTGAACACGAATCCAAACCAGAGTCAGAAGATGAATTGACTGAGACAAAAATGGTAACCAATTTCGAATCTTTTTTTGAATTACAATTAAGTAATCAAACAAATACTGTAATGGTCGAGGAAGGTGTAATTTCTATTGCAGGAAAAGCTCCAAGAGAACCACCAAAGAAGAAGCCTCAACCTGTACCCGAGTCCGACTCAGACTCGGAATCAGAAGACAATGGAGGAGATCGACCCAAACTGGTCCGGTTGACTCGCGACCACTACAAAATACTGAAAAAACAATCAAGCAAAAGGAAGATGACTAAAATCAAGGGGGAGACCTCCAAAAAGAAATCTAAAGGTAAATTTACAGTATTTGAAAATCCATTATTTACCTTGAATAATATGATTGAACCTTATAAATTAGTTAAAGCAAACATTAGTAAATTAGAACAAGAAGATGAAATATTAAAACATAAGGTCAAAATGCTAGAAAGTCTAATTCACAATCTTGCTAATTCTAAAAACCCAGAATATCATTACAATTATGACGTGACTTAGTTGATTACTTTTCTTGCTTGTTTATTTTATTATGCTTTGAATTAGGATTGGTTAGTTTAAGGACTGAACCAACTTAACTGAAATTTGAACAACATAGTATTGGGTGGAGGTGAGATGATAGTACATTAGGGAAGCCTTTTCTAATAAGGTCAAGTATACACTACTTGGTCTCTTTAGACTGGTGAAATTAGCTGAAGCTACCAATCCAAGACCCAAACTAGTTAGACCAGAATTTACCAAAAAGTAATTTTGAAGATGGAATTTCACTAAAAGGCTTTGTCTAGGAAAAGATTGATGATCCAATAAGGCTACAGCCAAAGTAGGCCTTGTGCCTCGCCAAGACCTGGAAGCCAATTTTTGAAATTCAAATTCAATTTACTCTTTGTTAAATTTGAATCTAACACAAATGTTCAGTTAATTATAGATTCAAATATCTCTTTTCAAAATAAATTTAAATTGGGTTTTAAAAATTAATTTAACTTTTCAAAATTAATCATGGCCTTTTCAAAATAAATCTTTCTACTAAAACCTGTCTCACAAAAACCCATAAGGTTAACATGTTTGATCACATAGAACTGGGTGAGATATCTAGGACCTAAGAGTATATGTCACTATCCTCTTAAATAAAACTCTAAATACTTTCAAAAGTTATTCAAAATTACTTCTATTTTTCAAATTAATTCAGCATCCTACTTTTTCATCTCTAACATTTTTTAAAAATAAATTTCATGTTAAATATCACAATAGACTCGTGTTAAATAGAATCTCGGGCTTGTCATTGATTGGTCAAACATAGTCAACATAGTCAACCCCTAGTCAACATAGTCAAAACTGGTCAATACTGAAGTTCCTTAAGGTACATAGATAAAGTCAGACAGTGTCAGATACAGGGGGAGTATTTTTGTTTCTTTTTCAAAAAAAAATCAGATTTTTCAAAAACCTTATGCTCTAAAACTAATTATCATCTCAATATAAGGTTTTCAAAAATTGATTCAAAAACTTCGTATATTACTATCTCTTTGAAAAATTATCATCATTTCAAAATGATTTTCGAAAACTGTGTTACCATTCCAAATTAAATTTTCTAAAATTATCCTCTTAAACATTATCATACTTCAAAGTTATTCTTTTGATTTTGGTAAACCCTAAAGACACAGAGGAAGGCCCACTTCATGATCTACAAGGACTCCTAGGATGTGTCAAATTTAGGGGTAGTCTAAATCAAAAGAAGAATTTCTGAAAAGTTTTTATTGGCAATTATCTATTTTGAAATTATTAGATAATTCCTTTGATCTGAACTGAACACTAAAGACTTAGAGGAAGAGTACTTGTGGTCAACAAGCTTCCCAGGACTGGGTCAAGTTTAGGGGGAGGTTAAATTAAAGAATTATTGAATATTTCAAGGCTATATGTTTTCATGCATGTACTTTCAATTCCTTCCGAAAACACAAGTAGTTTCCTTTCAAATATTATCATTTTTCTTAAATATAATTATTTTCAAAATGTTTTTTATTCAACTGGAAATAATATTTGCTTGAGTTTTGAGAATTTTCAGGACACTTAGGAAAATGTCCTTGTAGTTAATAAGGGTTCCTAGGATTGTGTCAGACTGGAAAACAAACCTAGTCAAGTAAAATATTATGGTTTCAAAATGCATACATTTTTTCAAAAGTACTTATATTTTTCAAAAATACATAATCTTCAAAAGTACTTATATCTTCAAAAATGCATAATATCTTTCAAAAGTACTTCTATATAATGTTTTCAAAAGTACTAATATTTTTCAAGGCAATAGTATTCTAAGTGCGTGAATTTTCTAAAAGACTTGCCTACAAATACAATTTTTTTTAAATACATTTCAAAGTGGAGTTTTGCAATTTAAAGCTTTTTGCTATGCTTTCAAGAATTATGCTAAGTATTTTTATATTTTCAAGACTCTTAAGATCTGATACACAAATTTTAAAATTTCTTTCAAAATATATTTTTCAAAAGTTCTTTATTGATATATAGCCAAGGGGGAGAGTTGAAAAAGTGAAATTAAATTCTTCCTTAAACTTTTTCCCCTTTTTAATGAAAGTGTATCTTAGAAATGGTCTAAAACATAAGGAGAAGAGTTTCACATTAAGGGGGAGAGAAAGAAAGAGAAAAAGGAATTTTTTTTCAAAAGTAAAACAAAAGTTTCTAAGTATCTAAGCATTTCAATTTTTTTTAAGTGAAATTTTCCATAGTAAACAAGATTTTTTTGGGGAAAAACTTGTCTAGAAATTTCTTAAGAATTATGTTTTTCAAAATGCACAAAGTGTTTCCAAGCAATTCATCTAAATTTGCAAAATTTTCTTTAGTAAACAAAATTTTTCCCAAAGTTGATTTTTTTTTAAATTTAGCTTCAAGAATGGAAATTTTGCCTAAGTAAAATTTTTTTTGGCATTGTAAGTAAAAGTTTGTTTCAAAATTTAGGCCTGCAAAACTTTTCATAATGGAAAATTATCTAAGTGTAAAAAATTTTGATAGTGAAAATGCTTTTACTCTATTTTTGAAAAACACTTTGTCAAAAACATGAAGCACTTAGAAAAACTCAAACGTCCCTGTTAGATATGTTGCTCACCCATAAATGTTTTTTGATATATGTCAAAGAGGGAGGAAAGGTCAAAGTTAAGAGTTAAGTTAATTGTTGTTTTATAACACAATTATTCAGGGGGAGTATGAGAAATATTTTTCAAAATTACATTGGGTTTAGACTTTATACTATTCAGAATTGCGATGTTTTATTGGTCTTAACCTTCTTGCTTAAACGGTTGTAATTTTTACTTAACTTTGAATTGTGTTGCCATAAATCAAAAAGGGAGAGATTGTTGGTGCAGGAAGCACAATATCGAACCTTGTTTTGATATTGGCAAAGGGTTCAAAGTTAGGTATTATTGGTGATCTAACAATATAACTCAAGTGTGCAAGAAAAGTCCTAGCGAAGGGCTGCTAGGCACCTGGCGAAGGACTGCCAGGAAACAAAGTCCTAGCGAAGGGCTGCTAGGCACCTGGCGAAGGACTGCTAGGAAACAAAGACCTAGCGAAGGACTGCTAGGCATCGAAACCTAAGACCCAGCGAAGGGCTGCTGGGCACCTAGCAAAGGGCTGCTAGGAGTCGAAGGCCTAGCGAAGGACTGCTAGGCACCAGGCGAAGGACTACCTGGAACCTAAGACCCAGTGAAGGGCTGCTGGGCACCTAGCGAAGGGCTGCTAGGAGTCGAAGACCTAGCGAAGGACCGCTAGGCACCAGGAGAATGACTACCTGAAACCGAAGACCTGGCGAAGGACAGTTGGGCACCTAGCGAAGCACTGCTAGGAGTCGAAGACCTAGCGAAGGAATGCTAGGCACCAGGCGAAGGACTGCTTGGTACTGAAGACCTGGCGAAGGATAGCTAGGCACCTGGCGAAGGACTGCTGGGCAAAAGTCCAACCTGAGGAGCCGGTTGGCATCAGGTAAATTCTCCTGAGAGGAGTAGGTGAGGACGCGTTCCCCGTCGAGGGAACAGTAGGCGTCAGTTCGACCTAGGGCTCCATTTTGGAGACCCAAAGTCAGAACCAAGACAGCTACGACTGTAAGACTTACTAACATATTTGCTCTATCTTGTTTGGTACTAACCCTGGATGCAGGACCGAAGGAATGAGTGTCTGCAGCTCAGAAAGCCTCAAAGGAGTGAGGTAGCAGCTGGGTTGGGTGCCCGGAAGGACCCGGGCGCCCTAAGTACAAGCCAAACATGAGTTCAGCAAAAGTACGCTTCGGAAGCTCACTAGGCGGGGCGCCTCCATGCTCCCGGACGCCCCCGTGCTCCCAAGCGCCCCGGATGCCTCGGGCGCCCCGGCCTCAAGCCAACGAAGCAGATAGAGTCAAGTCAGCGGATCGAGTCAACCAGGGCGCCCTCGGCGTCCCGGGCGCCCCCACAGTCAACTCTCATCCCTATTCGAGTGGGATAAGGGCTGACCGAGACTTGTTCGGATCAGCTGACACGTGGGGGGCGCCCCCAACGTTCAGGGCACCCAGAAGGCTATAAATAGCCTCCCAACTCGAGATACAAGCGCCGACGACGTCCTGCTGCTTCGAAGTACAATCCACACCGGATGTCGGTAACGATGAGTTGACTTTTTAAAGTTTACTGTATTACTAATATAACATCCTTCTGTAAACCTTTTTGCGCACATATAGAATTGCCCGCAGTAAACGGTCAACGACCGTGGGCCTTGGAGTAGGAGCCGACCGCGACTCCGAACCAAGTAAAATCTTGGTGTTTGTGTGTTGTTTAGTTTTAATTTTTCCGCTGCGTATTCTCTTTTTCAATCCGAAATGACTTACGATATTCACCCCCCCCCCCCCCTCTATCATTTTCTCTCAATCCAACAAGTTTTTCTATATTGCTTTGTTTTTTGATATATGGCAAAGGGGGAGAGAGTGAAAAAGGAGAGAAGGAAGATTTGAAAATTAATTTTTTTTCAAATTTCAAAATTTCAAAATTTTCTTTATCCTTTCTTCAAAAAGTACTTAATTTAAAGTTGCCTTCAAAATTATTTTTCAAAACTGTTTCCAAGTACTTGACATAAATTATTTTTCAAAACTGTTTCTAAGTACTTGACTTAAATTGTTTTCAAAAATTTCTAAGTACTTGGCTTAAAGTGTTTGTTATCTCTAAGTACTTATGTTCAAACTTCTCAAATGAGAAAAGTTTCTAAGTATAAACTTTCTAAAAGTACTAAAGAGATTAAATTTTTTTTTCAAAAAATGTTTAGAAAATTGTCTAAGTTATTAACTTGAAAATTTTTTCTAAATGTTGGTATCAAGAAAATTGTCTAAGTTATTAACTTGAAAATTTTTTCTAAATGTCCAAGTATAAATTTTCCAAGTGCCCAACCAAATTTTTTTTAAATGTTTTCTAAAACTTCTTTTGAAAAATGTTCCAAGTGTTGAAAAATCAATTCCATCTTTAGACTTAGAAATTTTTCAAACCCCACAGATCTTTGAAAAACCTAGGGGGAGATTCTTCCAGGGGGAGGAAACTAAACTAGTATTTTACCTATTTCGATTAACTTAATTTTTTGAATTGGGTTGCCATAAATAAAAAAGCGGGAGATTGTTGGTGCAGGCAGCACCTAAGTCAAACCTGGGTTTTGATAATGGCAAAGGTTTCAAAAGTTAAGATATTATGTTGATCTAACATGTTCACTAAGTGTACAGGAAAAGAAGCCCTAGGTACACTAGGCACGAAGTCCTGGTCGAGGACTGGGCACGAAGCCTTGTCAAGGAGTTGGGCACCGAAGACCTGCTCGGAAGGTGGGCACAAAGTCCTGGTCGAGGACTGGGCACGAAGACCTGATTGAGGACTTGGCACGAAGCCCAGGCAAGGAGCTGGGCACCGAATACCTGCTCGGAAGGTGGGCACGAAGTCCTGGTCGAGGACTGGGCACGAAGCCCTGGCAAGGAGCTGGGCACGAAGTCCTGGCAAGGAGCTAGGCACCGAAGACCTGCTCGGAATATGGGCACGAAGACCTGGTCAGGTGCATCGGGCAAAAGTCCAACCGGAGGAGCCGGTTGGCAAAAGGTAAACTCTCTTGAGAGGAGTAGGTGAGGGTGCGTTCCTTGTCGAGGGAACAATAGGCGTCGGCTCGACCTAGGAGTCCATTTTGGAGACCCAAAGTCAGAACCAAGACAGCTACGGCTGTAAAATTCACTAACATGCTTGCTTTGTTTTGTTTGGTACTAACCCTGGATGCAGGACCAAAGGAACGAGTTTCTGCAGCTCAGAACGCCCCAAAGGAGTGGGGCAGCAGCTGGGTTGGGCGCCCGGGAGGTCCCGGGCGCCCTAAGTCAAAGCCAAACAAAAGTTAAGCAAGAAAACGCTTCGGAAGCACACTGGTCAGGTGCACCCTTGCTCCCGGGCGCCCCCGTGCTCCCGGGCGCCCCGGATGCCTCGGGCGCCCTGGGTCCAAGCCAACAAAGTAGATAGAGTTCAAGTCAGTGAGAAGCCAACCGACCAAGTCAACCGGGGCGCCCCCTGTGTCCCAAGTGCCCCCGTCAAATCTCGAGCCCGATCCTGGAGGGATAAGGGCTGACCGAGAGCTTTGCAGATCAAGTGACACGCAGGGGGCGCCCCCGACATCCCGAGCGCCCCCAGGTGCACTATATAAGGGGCTCGACCCCCAAGGCTTCTGAAACATATTCTTCCCATGCCAATATGCTCTTCGACTCAAGCGTTCTACTCCGGAAACCTTCCATCTCGAGATTCAAGCGCCAACGATGACCCTCTGCTCCGAAACACGATCCACACCGGGCATCGATAACGAAGAGTTTGATTTTTAGTTTATTGTACTACAACTGTAATATTTTTCTGTAAACATTTGCGCACATATAGAATTGCCCGCAGAAAACGGTCAACGACGGTGGGCCTTGGACTAGGAGCTGACCGCGACTCCGAACCAAGTAAAATCGCTTGAGTTCTTGTGCTGTGTTTTCAATTCCGCTGCGTATTCTCTTAACGTCGAATCCGAAAAGTTTTTACGATATTCACCCCCCCCCCTCTATTGTATTCTCTCGATCCAACACATCCCATATCCGGAAAATTCTATTTGTTATTCTCCTTGTTTGAACCCTATCATGAAAGAATTTTGTGTTCTTTTTCCCCTGACTCATCCATTTAACCGTTGCTATTTGTTTTCAAAAGTCCTCCTCCATTTGCAATGTCTTGAAAAGATGCGCTTGACTCTTGTTTCTATTAATTCGGTTCTCTTCAGTAGGCTCAGCATCAAATTTCTTTTCTGCCACACTAAACTGCTCTTCGGCTCTTTGAATGTTGTCATGTATATTCTCAAATACCTCCTTGTTCCACCATTTCAAATGATTCTTTAATCTCTTCAGTTTAATCTGCAGTTTGAGCATGTCATTGCCTAGACTAGGTAGATTCCAATTTAGCCTTCCCATTTGCATAAAGCCATGATATCTCAACCACATTTTTTGGAACCTAAAAGAGGCCATAGCCTGCTCAAAATTTGGGAAGGAGATCCGCAAAGGGCAGTGGTCAGATGCTGCATGGCTCAAATGCTCTACCCGTACTGAGAATCCTTGTCCCTGCCAAGATGGAGAGATTAATACTCTATCAAGCCTTTTACATATTCTATTGTTTGTCCAGGTGAAACCATCCCCCACAAAACCAACATCAATCAGCCCTGTTATCATCATGAAATTATTGAAGTCTTCCATGGCACCCGACCTTGTTACAGTACCTTCTGAGTGCTTGGATTGATTTGCAATGACATTAAAATCTCCACTGACCAACCAAAAAACCTCGCTGCTTGGCTTAATCTGTACTAGTTGTTCCCACAAATCATACCTTTCAACCCTAGAGCATTTGGCATAGACTATAGTAATCTCCATATCAATTGGAAAACTAGCTGATTTCAAGCTCATGTGAAGGAATTGTTCATGATCAATCAACACCGAACATTCTATGTTAGCATCATAGGTAAACCAAATTTTCCCTGTGCAATTAGAAAGAATTGAAGGAAATCCTAATCTTCTAGTCATAAAAGGTGCATCTAGTGCTATCATTGGCTCTAGAATTCCTAGAAACTTTAGATGAAAATGGTTCTTTAAAAAAAGTAGTTACCTGAGGGAGGCAAGATTGCCTACCCCCCTGGTGTTCCACACCATTCCTAACATCATGAAGAGTTGGAGACCTTTTGGGCCTGAGATATACTTCTAGTAATCATTTGCGATATACCAGAAGGAGCATTTTTGCTGGAATCTTTCCTTGATAAACCAAATAAAATGGAGTCTTTCTTCAAAGCCATAGGTAGGGATGTGGATCTTTATAGATGCCCTACTTCCTCCTCATCCATTTCAGACTCCTCCACAAAAGATCTAGTTACCTCAGCCCCTTTAGATTCTCTTTGTATTACTTGTACATTGTCTTTATCAGATATGTCCAACATCTGATCCCTTTGTTTGTTTTGTTGCACATGTGGATTTACTACAGTTTTCAATAAATCATTCATATCACCATCAGAATTTAGCACTGCTAAAAACTCTTGGGCCTCTACATTTCTAGAAACATGTTCATAATGTTCAACAGCATGTTCAGAATGTTCAGCAGCATGTTCAGAATGTTCAGAATGTCCAGCAGCGGATGATTTAAATGAATTTGATACGATTGGCACGTTCTGTCATACCCCTTGTACACTTTTCCCATTTCTTGTATTTTGCACTGAAGTTGTGTTCATCTGCACATCTAGATATGTGCCAGCTGATACCATTGATTTCCCATTGTCTTTCCTTCTACCAAACATTTGCAATTCTTATGTGCCCTAGACATTAATTGAAATACAGTTGTCCTCAATAAGATCATTAGGAATACCTCTGTCCTGCTCCTCCATCTCCAGATTTTGTGTACCCAAAGCTCCAATAGGATTTTTAGCACCAGCACACACCTCCTTCAGTCCCTTATTACCAAACTCATTTAGTTCCTCCTGTTCTTCTTCCTCCAATGTGGCCAGAATATGATACTGATTGCCAGACCTAGCATTCACACTATCCGCATTATTTTGATTACATTCCACTCTTTGTTTCTGAATCCAAATTTATTTTTATGCTCTATAAGTTTCTCCAGTTTTAGGCAATTCAGAGGATTCCTCATTTGACCTTCCTGTGCCATTTGTTGATGCAGTCTGGCCCGATTGTTATTTTGGTGTTGACACCGATTTAAGTTTGGTTGAGTGAATTCGGATTAAGTTCTGGTCGGGGAATGAGCACAAAGGGATTGAAATCCCGGTGAGTGAAGCCGAGTCCTGGTGAGTGAAGCCAGGTTGGATGAAATCCCGGTGAGTGAAGCCGAGTCCTGGTGAGTGAAGTCAGGTTGGATGAAATCCCGGTGAGTGAAGTCGGGTCCTGGTGAGTGAAGCCGGGTTAGATGAAATCCTGGTGAGTGAAGCTGGGTCCCGATGAGTGAAACCAGGTGACCGAAACCCTGGTGAGTGAAGCCAGGTCCTAGCGAGTGAAGCTAGGTTGATTGAAATCCCGGTGAGTGAAGCCAGGTCCCGGTGAGTGAAGCCAGGTGACCGAAACCCTGGTGAGTGAAGTCAGGTCCTAGTGAGTGAAGCTAGGTTGAATGAAGTCCCGGTGAGTGAAGCTGGGCACGGAGTTTTGGTCCGAGGGACTGAGCACGAGTCAGAGAAGGCTAGGGAGCCCATTCTCTTGACTTAGGGTTGGATCGATTGAAGCTGGATCGGTCTGGTGACCGATCAGGGAGTTGGCACGAATCCCTGTTGTGGATCGGTCTGGTGACCAATCCAGAGAAGTCTGATCGGTCTGGTGATCAATCAGGGAGAGAACAGAAAGGTTTCTGTTTGGCTTGATCGTTCTAGTGAACGATCATAGAAGAGGTCAGTAGCTTTGGGAGGAACGATCAGGAGGAGTTGGTTGGAAAAAGCTGAAGGTTCTGTCTTCAGCTGTTGGAACGTTCTGGTGACCAATCGCCAATACTTGATCGGTCAATGTGACCGATCACAAGAAGTCTGCGATCCTAGTTTCTCACTGTGGACCGATCAGGCTGGAGCCTGATCGTTCAGGGCTTACCCTGATCGGTCTGGTGACCGATCTGGGTCATCTCTGATCGGTCTAGTTACCGATCAGTAGCTGTAACTTTAATTCAAATACGCTGTCAGACTTCTGATTGCCTCTGTTTTTCTCTGCATTTTCGCTGCTACTTGCTGATATTGTTTGATATGCATTTGCTAAGTCTCTGATCAGTGTGCAGGTTAGACAGGGAGGATTTAAACAATGGAGGAGAGTCAACTGGGGACTTTCCATTGAGCAGGTTTGTATATATTCTATTTTTAGGTTTCAACAGCTTCCTGGCGCGGCTGGCGACTGACGGAGACTCAGCTGAAGAGGTCTTCAGTGGACTGAGTGCTCAGAGGAGTCAGTGGTTCAGGCTGTGGCTCAATGGGTGCTGATGGAGCCTGGCGATGGTGAGCAGAGCTTAAGAAGAAGCGGAGATGCAGAGGAGCGAAGAAGAGAACAGACAGAAAAATTGAGAAGAGTTTTTGCTGGGCTGTGTGTGTGCTCTCTGTATAGCTTCGTGCTTAAGTGTACCTGCTACATACTTATGAGTGTTTCCTTCTATTGTCTCGTGAGCTTAACTTGTATCATCTGGAGACTTGCTGTGGAGAGGTTTCTCCACCGAGAAGGAGGCTATACTCATATCCAGTTCACCGGGGGTTGATCTGCCAACGATCAAGGGATCGCCCACCTCACGGGCACGCCAAGGAGTTGGGGCAAGTTATCCCCAAACCTTGTACATCGTTGTGTTAGAGTCGGTTTGGTTTGTTTTCTTTCCCTGTTTTATTCTTTCTGCTGTGTATGTTTCCGCTGCTAATCTCTTATGTGCAGAAAGCTTCAAAGCGTAAGTAGTTTAGTGTCTGGCTACATTCACCCCCCCCCCCCCTCTATAGTCATCGAAGCACAAACAAGTGGTATCAGAGCTTGGGGCTCTATTCAAACGGCTTAACATCCGAGAGCTAACAACGATGGCCATGGGAGAAGAAGGGTTCAGCACAAATAGACCTCCATTCTTGGATGGATCAGATTTTCCATATTGGAGGTCAAGGATGGAGTTTTATCTCAAGACCAACATCAGCATGTGGTATTCTATGAAGGAAGGTTTCTCCCCTCCAAAGGATCAAGAGGAAAAAGAGCTTGAGTTTTCAAGGTGGTCGGCTGAGCAAATCAGAAAGGGGGAAGCCGATGCCAAAGCTGTTGTCACCTTGCAATGTGGGATGACCAAAGAGCAGCTAATCAAGGTTGGCCCCTTCACCTCTGCCAAAGACATATGGAACAAACTCATTGAGCTCCATGAAGGAACTCAAGATTCCCGGAGAGCCAAGAAAGACCTTCTTCTCAGCCAACATCAAAATCTGTCCATGGAAGAAGAAGAAGGAGAAGAAGAAGGAAAAGGAGGAGAGCTTCTGTCACATGGCCCTCATGGCCATAGAGGATTCAAATGAAGAAAGGAGTGATACCGAATCAAGGGACTCCTCAACCGCGCCTTCATCATCTTCGGATGATGAAGAGATAATCTCTCCCGAATTAGATAAATGCTATAGAATAATAGCTTGTTTGACAAACATGCTCAAAAAGTCTAAGAACAAGGTTGTCATTAAGATTAGAAGTAGAATAATTAAAATCCTCTAAGGTTGAGGATATTAATGACTTTCATAATGAGATTCTTGAGAATGAAAACAAGACTTTGAAGAGCGAAATTGAAAACCTCAAGAATATTCTTGAGAAGTTTTCAACTAGCTCTAAAACTTTAGATATGATTCTAAATTCTCAAAAAGCGGCTTACAACAAGGTTGGTTTGGGTTACCAACCTAAAGAACCATGTGTCATATCATTGATGTCAAGAACTCACTTGAGATCAAATGATTCTAGAGTTTAAAAAGTCAAAAAGAAAATGACTAAGGCATGGGTGCCAAATTCTTTGATTGAAGGTTCTTTAGGTCCCAAAATTTGGGTATCTAAAACCTCTATATTTAGAATTGTATAGCATTAATTGAGGGGGAGCATCTATCAACATGGGTGGTTGATATTTGGTGCTCCAAACACAAGGCTAATGATATACTCATGAATGTAGTGATTTATGGAATCTCATTTGGGCAGTAAGAAATTTTTTCATACAACAAATGATAGTATATCCATGTACAAGCTTAAACTAGTTTTCAAAATAAATCAACAAGAAAAATGATATTACATGGATGGTTTAGATTGACTCATAACTTGCTCTTATCATGGATTACTTAGGATAATAGTTTTATTGTTGCAATTTATGGTTTATGAAATGCCTTATCTCAAGCCTAAGGTGTCTATTTTCTTGTATGTGTTATACAACATGAATGCATGCTAAAGAACAAGTTTTAACACATAGTTTGTACTAACAAGCCATCACCAAACAAAGAACATGACCTTTAACATTCACTACTTAAGTTTATGATTTAGTGTCTTCTTTGTATCAAACTAAATTAAGATTCTAGGACTTAGCATATATATATATATATATATATATATATATATATATATATATATATATATATATATATATCCCCAACATCTAGCTCATCACATTCAAGCTTACCATGGTTTTCGGAATCACGCTTTAAAAATTTTGTATTTATGGGTTTTACTCTCAAGTTATATTGAAAATGATTTTCTTTAATATAAAAATATACATTTTGGTTAAGGGACCCCCGTTTAGGATCAAATGGATTAAATCTAATTGAATTAGGCTTTAGGAGTGGTTAAGAGGTGAAACAAACAAGTTTCTGAAACATATCAGATTTCTGAAATTTCATTTCTGAAATCTGATCGAAGCAAACAAGTTTCTGAAACAAAAAAAAACTTCCTGTATCAAACCTGATCGGTCCACCGACCGATCAGGACTTACCCTGATTGGTCAGGTGGCCGATCAAGGGTTCTTCTAATCGGTCAGGTGACCGATCAGATCAAGGAACTTCCTAATTGATCCAAAAACTCCTCAGTCTGATCATCTGACCAATCCCCTTTCACCAAATTTGATGAAATATCAATAGAACAAAGAATTAGGATGATGGTTAAGATACTTGGAACATATGATACAAACTTGATCATTCCAAGAACAGAACACATTGGTCATTTCAAGGCCATACTTGGAAAACCGATTACAATTGGAACATACTCATCATACTTGGAACAAATTGACTATCAATTCAATACAAACCCGTGTTGGAATTTTTAAAATTCATAAGAAAGGGTTGGTTGAATCATGACTCTTGTTCCTTAATGAGGAATAACTTTTAGTCAAGAAACTCATGTCATGTTTCAGAAATTTTTCTGAAATACCTATTGTCTACACCCGTGTGGTCGGATGAGTTTTGGATTGAACAAACATGTTCCTGGGAATTTCAATTGTCAATGCAGTCTGATCTTCAACGAATCAAAGTTACAGAAATTTTTCTGAAAACTGATCATCCACAAATAAATCAGAAATTTTTCTGTATTGAATAATCAATGAATCCGATCGGTCAAGGAGACCAATCAGGACTATGTGTTAGATACAGCTGTATTCCTTACTTGTCATGTGAAACATATACGTGTTTGACCATGATATACTTCTGTATATGTTTTCATATGCAATTCAAAAATTATCCTTTATTTATTTTGGGTTTGGGGAGAGACCCTCGTTTAAGGGGGAGGTATGTTAAACTTAATAATCATACCCTATTCGATGTTTGACAAAGGGGGAGAGAATGGTTGATTAAGCTTAGGGTTTGCTATTGGAGGGGGAGGATTTTGATTCCCTTACGATAATTGAATTGATTTCAATTGATCATTAATACCTAAACTTAAATCGGGTTGTCAAACAACAAAAAGGGAGAGATTGTTGATGTAGTCTGGCCCGATTGTTGTTTTGATGTTGACACCGATTTAAGTTTGGTTGAGTGAATTCGGATTAAGTCATGGTCGGGGACTGGGCACAAAGGGATTGAAATCCCGGAGAGTGAAGTCGGGTCCTGGTGAGTGAAGCCAAGTTGGATGAAATCCCGGTGAGTGAAGTCGGTCCTGGTGAGAGAAGCCAGGTGAATGAAATCCCGGTGAGTGAAGCCGAGTCTCGGTGAGTGAAGCCGGGTGACCGAAACCCTGGTGAGTGAAGCCAAGTCCTAGCGAGTGAAGCTAGGTTGATTGAAATCTCGGTGAGTGAAGCCGGGTCCCGATGAGTGAAGCCGAGTCCCGGTGAGTGAAGTCGGGTGACCGAAATCCTAGTGAGTGAAGCCAGGTCCTAGTGAGTGAAGCTAGGTTGAATGAAGTCCTGGTGAGTGAAGCTGGGCACGGAGTCTTGGTCCGGGGGACTGAGCACAAGTCAGAGAAGGCTAGGGAACATGTTCTCTTGACTTAGGGTTGGATCGATTAATGCTGGATCGGTCTGGTGACCGATCAGGGAGTTGGCACGAACTTCCTGTTGTGGATCGGTCTGGTGACCGATCCAGAGAAGTATGATCGGTCTGGTGACCGATCAGGGAGAGAACAAAAAGGTTTCTGTTTGGCTTCTGATCGTTTTGGTGAATGATCATAGAAGACGTCAATAGCTTTGGGAGGAGACCTTGATCGATCAGTGTGACTGATCAAAATATCGGAGGTTTCTCACCTTGACCGATCCCCAATACTTGATCGGTTAGTATGACTAATCACAAGAAGTCCGTGATCCTAGTTTCTCACTGTGGACCAATCAGGCTGGAGCCTGATCGTTCAAGGCTTACCCTGATCGGTCTGGTGATCGATCAGGGTCATCTCTGATCGGTCTAGTGACCGATCAGTAGCTGTAACTTTAATTCAAATACGCTATCAGACTTCTGATCGCGTCTCTTTTTCTCAGCATTTTCCCTGCGACTTGCTAATATTGTTTGATATGCATTTGCTAAGCCTCTGATCAGTGTGCAGGTTAGACAGGGAGGATTCAAACAATGGAGGAGAGTCAACTGGGGACTTTCCATTGAGCAGGTTTGTATGTATTCTGTTTTCGGGTTTCAACGGCTTCCTGGCGCGGCTGGCAACTGACGGAGGCTCAACTGAAGAGGACTTCAGTGGACTGAGTGCTCAGAGGAGTCAGTGGGTCGGGTTGTGCCTCAGTGGGTGCTGATGGAGCCTGGCGATGGTGTGCAGAGCTTAAGAAGAAGCGAAGATGCAGAGGAGCGAAGAAGAGAACAGACAGAAAAATCGAGAAGAGTTTTTGCTGGGCTGTGTGTGTGCTCTCTGTATAGCTTCTTGCTTAAGTGTTCCTGCTACATACTTGTGAGTGTTTCCTTCTATTGTCTCGTGAGCTTAACTTGTATCATCTGGAGACTTGCTGTAGAGAGGTTTCTCCACCGAGAAGGAGGCTATACTCATATCCGGTTCACCGGGGCTTGATCTGCTGACGATCAAGGGATTGCCCACCTCTCGGGCACGCCAAGTAGTAGGGGCAAGTTATCCCCGAACCTTGTACATCACTGTGTTAGCGTCGGTTTGGTTTGTTTTCTTTCCCTATTTTGTTCTTTCTGCTATGTATGTTTCCGCTGCTAATCTCTTAAGTGCAGAAAGCTTCAAAGCGCAAGTAGTTTAGTGTCTGGCTACATTCACCCCCCCTCCCTCTATAGCCATCCAAGCACCAACACCATTCACATACTTATGGATCATCCTCCCTTGCAAATCTCCCCCAGAAGCAATTGTATCAGCTCTCTTCCTTTTCCAATCTGGTTTAGGCTGATTCCCATTAGCATAACATTCATCCGCAGAGTGTCCCAGATGAAGGCAATACTCACAATATTTAGGATACTTCTCAAAGACCACCTTCTGCAGTCTTTTTTCTTCACCAATTTCAATCCAAAACTCCTCCACCTTCGGTTTTAGCAGATTAATTTCAACACAAACTCTTGCCATGAATAGCCTTGAACCATCTGTCGTGGCTTCATCAATTTTGATGGGTTTCCCAACAATCCGAGCAGCCGAGAATAAACTATGCTTGTTAAACATATGGATAGGGAAGTCCGGAAATTGCACCCACACCGGAACCACAGAAGATTCGGCCTCATAGGAGAAGTGTGGAGTCCATTTAAAAATCCGCAGAGGTACTCCACCAATGTACCAGATGCCTCTCGACCAAATTCGTGCCATATCTTCATTGGAAGAAATATGCAAAAAGATGTGTCCCAATCGAAGAAAACATATATTGTAAAGGCTAGATAAACCCAGGTTTTTAAAGGCTTGCATAGTGACAGGAAAACTAGGTCTTTTTCCCGAAAACTTTCCAATAAGAGAGAATTTATATGGATTGACCATTGATGATACCTCCTCCTCGGTGTAGAAGATGCCAGACTTGCTGTTGTAGATCTCTGCTTCCTTGAAATCATCACCGACCACATCAAATTCTTTCTTTGAGGCTCGGGGCGAACTTGGCCTCAGTACTGCAGCATACGAAGATGGGTGTTCTACTACCGCCTCCTGGTGGACCAAGGAACCCTCCGCGGGCTTAGGAGCAGTATTTGGCAGTGGAGGGAATTCAAAAAGGTCTGGCACCGGCGGTTTTATGACATCGGCGGCCATCACCGCTGGAGAAGAACGCGCGTGTGTGATTCGCCACAAATTGCCTTTGAATCGCCATAAATCGCCTTTCACATGGTTTGGGGAGTTTTTCGATCTCCAAAAACAATTTTTAAGGACTTGGTATCTTATGCACTCATCACCAATAGAGAAGACCCTACATCTTTTCAAGAGACAATACACAGCTCTGAGAAGGACAAGTGGATGGATGCTATGGCAGAGGAGATGGAGTCATTGCATAAGAACCAACCAAACGTGAAATCTAGTGGAACTTCCAGAGGGAAAACGAGCTATAAGGTGCGAGTGAGAATTCAAGAAGAAGGAAGCTTTATGGCTTACAAAGTTGGTTAGAGAATCTGATCCGTGCCTCTAAATGCTAAAGGAAGGAAGCTCAAATTCAGAGTTCCAGGTCGAGTTTTGCACAGATACTCACGCTCTTCGAAAGGGTGAATATTCGCCAAGGTAGAGATTGTTGACGGGTCGCTCATATCTGAATAATAGATGTCATGGAAGAAAAATCTATTAAGATTTTTGCTAACAGAATTTTATTAAGGTTTTTCTAATAAAATTCTGTTAAGGTTTTTTAATAGAATGTTATTAAGATTTTTCTAACAAAATTCTGTTATGGTTTTAGTGGGTTTAGGTTTAGGCATTATTTATAGGGATCATTGTAAGTTATTGTATATCATCATCATTAGTATCAAGAGAATAAGGTATATTCTCTTGTGTAGAGAGAATTCTAATAAAGCTTCGGCCTTTTGTGGAGTAGACACGCTGTCGAACCATGATAACTCTTCTTCTCCTTCTTCTCTCTCCTCTTCTACTTCTTCCTTGTATTTTCTCTCTCTATTGTGTGTCTTTACCTCGTTGCTCCGTGCAATCTCTTTCTCTCCTCCTCTACTTCCACGGTGAGTTAGAGGTTGAGAGGGTGTTGCTGCCGTTTTACACAACAGTCTTCCTCATTAAGGTTCCAGCTTGTTTACATCGCCGACCGACTTGATCCTCTTCCATACTAGGTCACTAGCTTGAAAGGCATGGGATATTACTTTTTGATTGTATCTTTGTTACATCCTCTCACGGTAAGCAGTTAGCCAAGCGGATACCCTGTCTCTAATTTCCGTGACTAGATCCAACTCTAGGTGGCATCTCTCTTCATTGTCTTGATCATACAGCCTTCGCCGGTCAGATTGACACCCTACCTCAATGGGCACTATTGCTTCACTCTCATACACTTAGTGGAATGGTGTGAAGCCCGTACTTTCTCATGGTATGGTCTGATTTGCCTGGAGAACGCTAGGCAGTTCATCCACCTAGCTACCTGCCATATGATCTAACTTGGTTTTGAGTCCTCAAATAATCTCTCTATTCATGACCTCCGCCTATCCGTTGCTCTGGGGGTAAGCTACTAACATGAAGGCCTATTTATCTCATAAGCCAAGCACCACTCATGGATCTTTATCCCCTAAAACTACCTTCTATTATCCGACAACAACTTGTGTAGTATTCCATATTAGTATATGATATACTACTAGAGGAATTTAATGACAGCTTTCTCCATGATCCTCTCCAGGGCTTCAGCTTCCACCCACTTGGAAAAGTAATCCATTGTCATTAACAAGAATCTCTTGTGAGCGAGTGCCATTGGAAAAGGCCCTACAATATCCATTCCCATTGGTCGAATGGACAAGAGACCATGGAGGCTCTCAGCAGCTCAGTCAGCCAGTGAGCTAAATTCTGATGCTTCTGGTAAGATACGTAAGTGGCCACTAGCCGATCTGCCTCTTTCTGTAGAGTTGGCCAAAAATGTTGGTTCCGGGTGCATGTCGACAAGGATACGGGTTCGTAAAATTTTAAATTTTTACGTGCAGCGGAAGAATTAGCATAAAATAATTTTCTAAATTATTTTAACCACGTATCTAGCATGCAACCTTATGATGTGTTGACATAATCATAAATTAAAACTTTGCGGAAAAGTAAACTAATTTACTAAGTACCTCTCGTAACTCGAAGTAAGGGACGAGATCCAACCGTAGCATCCCTTGGAAGCTCCGCCTCTATTCGCGTCCACGCCGAGTTCTCTTCAGGATGACTTCGCAAAGCCACGAGTTTTGTGCCGACGAGAACTACTCTATAGGCACAACAAAGAAGATCAAGAGATAAAATAGGAAACTAACCACCAAGAGTCGGAATCTAAATTCCGAGAAGGAAGGAGACGTGATCCGCTTCTTCTTCTTCTTGGTTGGCTTCTCCTTCTTCTTGATAGCTCACGACAACCACCCTAGGGTGTGCTAGGTGCGCCGGCCCTAGGTGGTAGGAAGGGGCGCTGGCCCTAATCCTCTTAAGGGGCGCCGGCCCTAATGGGAAGAGAGAAGAGAGAAGAGAATCAAAGAAAGAGACGGAGAGATTAGCTCTATATCAATCGATTAGGAATTAAAGGCTTCCCTTTGGTTCCTTATATAGTTGCTTCTCCCTTGCCAAGTCTCCTCTTAACGGAATTAACGGAATTAGTTATAAGAATTTTATCTTATAAAATTTCTTATGACTTATTCCGTTATGCCTAGTTTTATTATAACTAATTTATAATAAAACAAATTCTTCTCTCCTTTAAATTATGGAATAAATTTTATAAGAAATTTATAAACTTTCTTATTATGGAAAAATCAATTCATAATTGATTTTATAAAATTAAAATAAACCAATTCATGGATTATTTTAACTTTCATAAAAGAATAAATTTCTATAAATTTATTTATAAAAATTTCTTTATACAAATTTATTTATCCATAATTTATAAAATAAATCGTGCTAGATCTATTTTATTAATTAAACCAAATAAAATGGTTTTCTCCCTTTAATGTGGCCGGCCAAACCAAAGAGGGTGGCCACCCTCTTTGGCCGGCCACTTCAAGCCCCACCAATCGCGAATTATACTCATTTAATTCGCCCAACAAGCCTTCAAAAG
Source organism: Boesenbergia rotunda (assembly GCA_024364735.1). Lineage (NCBI taxonomy): Eukaryota > Viridiplantae > Streptophyta > Magnoliopsida > Zingiberales > Zingiberaceae > Boesenbergia > Boesenbergia rotunda. The sequence goes on from JAGFNQ010009568.1 coordinate 24,265, forward strand.
ACTTAGCCAATTTTAGCTTCCATTGCGCCTCTGATTAACTCAGATTCGACTTATTTCTCTTGATCGGAAAATCCAATTTTCAACTCGTTTTAAATCCCTCGGATTACTCGTAGTGCGTGTGACTAAATAGGCTTTCGATTTATGTTGGCCGTCTATAATTAACCAATTATAGAACGGTCATGAGTGGCACCTAGTAGTACATCATGACCCCCAATTAATCGAAAGATCAACGATTTGACCTCAGAAGTAATTCCGAAACCCTTCAGCAGCTCTAATGAATCGTGCCCCATTCCCTTCACCATCTTATACCCACTTGGTTCAGGACACGGTCTATTTGTGTCAGTCCCCACTAGGCTGACTACGTCACACCTAGCCCAAGTAATGTCTTTCTCGTCCTTTGGATTTCTAATTACTCTCATGTATTTTAGAGACTCGCACTCCAAACATGATATACTCTGGCCAGAGGTTTTGAGTAACAATCCGACGATAGGCCTGGTATACATCTCCTCGCAAGGAGTGGTGAATCCTTTGTAGGTTGTTCAAACATCTTGGGGCACTTCGGCTTATACCCAATCATCCTGGGTCCACACCTCCTTGGAGATGCTTGCTTAAGATGTTAAAGTATAAGTCTCCATGACCAAGATGACTTGAACACCGCAAGTCAAAGGAACATCGCACTTAAGCTGCAGTAAGAACTTCATTGACATATCTATATAGATAACCATATGAAGTCTTACATCTAGTTACTCCAATAAACTAGTTCCCTTAACTAGCATCCATGTTTATCTCCAGACATCCCAATGTCACCAGCCAGTGAGAATCATCTGATTAGAGAATAACCCATGCTAGTCTCAACAGAATTGATAGTGTTCGTATTTATCAATTCATCGACTAGGGATATTTTTAATACTTCACATTTGCACATTTAGAGATAATCACTAGTTGTGATCCCATCACAAATTCTCTTATGCTGTGAGTTGTATTGCGGGCATTCAGTAGATGAGTTTAAGATCCCAATCAAATACAAACATGTATACTCAAATAGTGAATTATCATTTATTAAAATAAATGTTTACAATCATAAGGCGATTGCCTTAGGACACTTCTCTCATATCACTAACAAAATTCTGATGCTTCTGGTAAGATACGTAAGTGGCCACTAGCCGATCTGCCTCTTTCTGCAGAGTTGGCCAAAAATACCCCACTAGCAATACCTCCCGAGCCACCGACCAACCACCTGCGTGACTTCCACAGGACCCTAGGTACACCTCTAGTAGTATATAGTCGGCATCTTCTTCTCTGAGGCATTTGAGCAACGGTCGTGAAAAAACTCTCTTATATAACTGGTCCTCGACGAGAGTGAACTGAGTGGCCCTTTTCCGTAACAGTCTGACTTGCTCAGCGTCGGCTGTCAGAGCTCCATTCTATAGGAAAGTGATGAAGGGAGTTCGCCAAACACCTTGTATGTCCAACTCGGCTGGCTTGCTGCTCTATTTAAGCGATGAGTAACATGTGGGCTATGGGCTTAGAAAGAACCCAGGGACTGAAAGACCCCGTCAACATAGTCAGTTCATCTGCTTTTATATTATTCTCTCTTGGGATCTACTGTAACTTTACCTCTTGGAATGCTGCCTTTAGATTTTCATAAGCCTTTGTGTACATCTTGAGTCATTCACTATTTATTTCAAACCGGCCTGCCAACTGTTGGGTAGCTAACTGAGAGCCCGAGTGAAGTAAGACTTGGGCCGCTCTGACATGTTTAGCTGCTTGGAGGCCAGAAATGAGGGATTCATATTCTACCTCATTGTTGGTAGTTCGGTAATCCAATCGGGCGAATAGATGAAGGATGTCCTCCTTCGGGAAAATCATAAGAATGTCAATGTCGCTTCCTTGCCGGGCGGAAGAACCGTTCACATATATTTTCTATATATCATCGACTTCATCTGTGAGTAACTCGCTAAGAAAGTCGGCTAAAACTTGTTCCTTTCTTGGTGTCCGGGGGACAGTATTGTATGTCATATTCGCTCTATTCAGTAGTCCACTTGATTAGCCAACCGGATGCCTCAGGGTTTATCAGCACTCTGCCCAAGGTGATATTGTGAGCACCACTATGTGATGAGCTAGAAAATGTGGTCTGAGTCATCGGGTTGATAACACGACAGCGTAGGCCAACTTCTCAAGTGCACTATAACGACCCTCGACCTCCTTTAATAAGTGTCCAAAAAAGTACATAGCATGTTGTTCTCCCCAATTCTGCGTTGTTAGGATGTATACTAAAAGTCTAGCTTTTGTATGGGCATCTACATTTTGGAATGAGAATCACATGATCATTGTTTGCATATTTATATTGGTTATTTATGTGCATATTGTCTAATACTTTACATTGTAGATAACATGGTATGTGGTGTCATACAGAAGATCATGTTATCAGTCCCTTGTAGAGTATAAGTAGAGACTCACAACCTAGATGATTTTGGGCAAACCATTGTCATGGTTGTAGTGTAATTTGGTATTGGTTTATCTTCACCATAGAATTATACTAGTGCATTTTGTGTGTATTGAGCAGGATCGATATAGAGATGATTCAGTTTATATTGACTATATAATTGAATCAAACCTCAGTTATTATGGAGTGCATGCTCTTAATCCTGATATAATAACGGGTGCATGTACATAATATTTATTTCTTTGATTTACCAATGGGTGAGATTTATTTGTTAAATCGATAGGCCTAGTATATTGGGAAATAATATTATTTACATAATGTGTCATTAATTATAGAAGGAAACTGTGTCCTGGTGAGTCGGGTTGATGATATCTCCTTGAGGAGTTCATAAAGCTCATCATGTTAAATTCTGCAGGTCGACTTGGTCCGACATGATGATAAGGTTGAGTGGTACTACTCAAGGAGTTAATTAATTAAATTGTCAATAATTTAATTAATTAATGGGCATTCGATATCTTAAACATAGAGAGTTTTTGTACTCATAATAGGTAGAGCTCATATTTAAATATGAGGTTGGTGAGGTAGATCAATGATGATTCTTTAGTGGAATGGATCATCATTAATGGATCGGGTTTTGATCCATTGGGTGGCCAAGACTCAACTCCTCCTCATCGTCCCTATTGTAGCCTATATATACCTCATGGAGCCATGAGACCAATGTTGGATCGAGAAAACCGATAGAGGGGGGTGAATATCGGAAGTCGTTTGGATTTTCGTAAAGAGCACGTACGCAGCGGAAATAAAATAAAAACAATCACAGCACAAAGACACAGTCGATTTACTTGGTTCGGAGACTGTGTCGACTCCTACTCCAAGGCCCACGGTCGTTGACCGTTTACTTTGGGCAATTCTATATACGCGCAAAACAGTTTACAATAATTTATTACAAATAAGTGCACTAACAATAATAATAAAAAATTCGATCTTCGTTACCGACGTCCGGAGTGGATTGACTCTTTCGGGGCAGCGGGACGTCGTCGGCTCGAGTTGGAGTGTTTCCGGAGCAAGGCACGAGCGTAGAAGATCTTTGGGGCGTTGAGAGAACTGATGCTTCGAAGCCTTGGTCGAGGGCCCTTTATATAGGGCCTGGGGGCGCCCGGGATGTCGGGGGCGCCCCCCACGTGGCCATTGATCCGCAGAGCTCTCGGTCAGCGTCTATCCTCTGGATCCTCTTTGACCGGGGCGCCCGGAGCGCTCGGGGCGCCCGGATTGACCGGGTCAAAGTTCTATCTCCTTGGCTTCGAGGGGTTCTGGTTCGAGGTTGCGCATGGGGGCGCCCGCAGCGCAGGGGGCGCCCGGGAGCAACGGGGGCGCCCGGGAGCACGGGGGCGCCCGACCCAGCAACTGTTCGAACCCCTTTTACTTGACTTTATTTTTATGCACCTTGGGGGCGCCCGGGACACTCCGGGCGCCCTACTCAGCCATTACCTCTCTCCTTTGAGGCTTTCTGAGCTGCAGACACACGTTCCTTCAGTCCTGCATCCAGGGTTAGTCCAAAACACAATAACATAATAAATTATTAGATTATACAGCCTTAGCTGTCTTGGTTCTGACTTTGGTCTCCAAAATGGAGCACTAGGTCGAACCGACGCCTACTGTTCCCTCGACGGGGAATGCGTCCTCACCTACTCCTCTCGGGAGAATTTACCTGATGTCAACCATTCCTCTGGTTGGACTTTTGCCTGACGGTCCTTTGTCAGGTCTTGGATGCCGAGCTGCCCTTCGCTCGGTGCCTAGCATTCCTTCGCTAGGGCTTTGTATCCTAGCAGCCCTTCGCTAGGTGCCTAGCAGCCCTTCGCTAGGTCTTTCATGACTAGCAGCCCTTCGCTAGTTGCCTAGCAGTCCTTCGCTAGGACTTGATGTCTAGCAGCCCTTCGCTAGTTGCCTAGCAGTCCTTCGCTAGGACTTGGTGACTAGCAGCCCTTCGCTAGTTGCCTAGCAGTCCTTCGCTAGGGCTTTGTATCCTGGCATTCCTTCGCCAGGTGCCTAGCAGTCCTTCGCTAGGGCTTTTTCTGCACACTCAGTGAACAATGTTAGATCACAAACAAACTTAACTTTGAATCCTTTGCAAATATCAAAACAAGGTTCGATATGGTGCTTCCTGCACCAACAATCTCCCCCTTTTTGATTTATGGCAACACAATTCAAAGTTAAGTAAAAACTTATAACAGTTAATAAAAGAAGGTAAAAACACAATGAAGTATAGGAAAAAACACAATGAAGTATAAAAAAAATTTATCAAAAAAAAAAATTTCTTCATACTCCCCCTAAAACCCTGAATACTTGCAAAATACTAAACTTTGACCTTTCCTCCCCCTTTAACATATATTAAAAACAAACATGGGTGTTCAAGGTATCTAACAGGGATTTTTGAGTTTTCCTAAGTGCTTCATGTCTTTAACAAAGTGTTTTTCAAAAAATGGAGTAACAGCATTTTCACTAAAAAAACTTGTTTCAAATTTTAGGCAAACTTTTTCAAAATTTAGGCAAAATTTTGAAGCTAGATTTCCGTTAAACAAAGTTTCAAATTTTGAGAATTGGGAGTAAATTTGTTTACTAAGGAAAATTTTACTTAGGAGAAAAATATGTACTCAAAAAGTTTGAAAACACTTAGGAATACCTCGAAATTTTTGAAGCACTTGTTAAAAAAATTCCTTTCTCTCTTTCCTTTTTCTCCCCCTTAATGTGAAATTCTTCTCCTTATGTTTTAGACCATTCTAAGAAAAACTTTCTTTGAAAAGGGAAAAAAATTTTAAGAAAGAAAATTTAATTTCACTTTTTTTACTCTCCCCCTTGGTCTTATATCAAAAAAAATTTGTAAAATATATTTTGAAAGAAATTTAAATTTGTATATCAGAGCTTGTGAAAAAAAATTGAGCGAAGTAATGTCAAGTGTTATGATAATTTTAAAAAAAAATTAGAAAGACTGAAAAATTTATGTTCAAAATCATAATTGGAGTCAAGTGTATATGATAAACAATAAGTTTACTTGTTCTGAATATTTTGAAAAATGCACAACAATGCAAGTACTTTATTGAGCTTTTGAAAGGCATAAGTATTTTGAAAGATATTATGAATTTGAAAAACATATGTACTTTTAAAATATTAAAGAAAATTACTAAAATTACTAGACTTATCTTTTTGAAAGTACTTACACATAATCTTTTACTTGCTTTGGTTTCTTTTCCAATCTGACACAATCCTAGGAAACCTTGTTAACTACAAGGAAATTTTCTTAAGTATCCTAGAAATTTTCAACTCAAGTAAATATTATTTCCAAAAGAATTTTGATAAGCCAAAATGATAGTATTTTGAAAATATATGCAAGTACATTTTGAAAAATGTATCAACTTTGGAGGCACAATATTTTACTAGACTTGGTTTATTTTCCAGTCTAACACAATCCTAGGAAGTCTTGTTAACTACAAGGACCTTTCCTTAAGTGTCCTGGAAAATTTTCCAAAGTCAAGTAAATATTAATTTCAAAAGTATTCTCAATAGATTTTTAAAAGTATTCCAAAGTCACGTAAAATTTTGAAAGTGATGATATATATAAGCAAAATGATTTTACAGGATAGTATTTTGAAAGAGTAATTATTTAAGTTTTCAAAAGGATTTTAAAAGTGCAATGCATGAAAACATATAATTTTGAAAATGCTCAATAATTCTTTTAATTTGATCTCCCACTTAACTAGACCCAGTCCTAGGAAGCTTGTTGACTACAAGCGATCTTCCTCTGAGTCATAAGGTTTGATTCAAATTATACGAATTATCTAATAATTTCAAACTTGTTAGAAATAATTTCTTTTGATTTAGACTCCCCCTAAATTTGACACATCCTCGGAAACTTTGTAGATCATTAAGTAGACCTTCCTTTGTGTCTTTAGGGTGAGTTTACTAAAATCAAAAGAATAGTTTTGAATACTAGCATGGTAATATAATTTTAGAAAATTCAATTTGAAATGATGATAATTTTAAAGCATAAACCCCTTTTTCGAAAAACATTTTAAAATAATAATGGTTTTTGTAAAGCACAATTTTCAAAAGATATAGTGATTATTTGAAAACATAGTATTTTGTTTTAATGATTTGAAACATAATTTCATTTTCCTATTTGAAAAAGTGAATATAGAGAACTGAAAAGGAGAAATGATTTCAAAAAAGAAGATTTTTTTTTAAGTCCAAAAAAAATATAAATATCTAAGCCCAGATTGAAAAAAAATATCCTAAGTAATCCCTAGGGTGACTTTTTGCCATACATGAGTAAACTAATTTTCAAAAATGTTTGTATAATGGTAAAGGAAAGAAATAAATGTTATGAAATAAATTTCAGGTTAGCGAAAAAGAGACTTGATTTTAATTACAATGATTTGAAACATTGACTCTTAGTTAAAAAGTTAAACTTGATTTTTGTGAAAATGAAAATTTAGAGGGTTAAGTTTGTTCAGTTGAATTAAATTTTAATTTTAAATTTGATTGAATTAAATTTAATTGATTTAATTGAATTAATTGATTTAATTAAGATTTAATTGATTTAATTAAGATTTAATTGAATTTAATTGATTTAATTAAGATTTAATTGAATTTAATTGATTTAATTAAGATTTAATTGAATTTAATTGGTTTAATTAAGATTTAATTGAATTTAATTGGTTTAATTAAGATTTAATTGATTTAATTAAGATTTAATTGAGTTTAATTGATTTAATTAGGATTTGATTGAATTTAATTGGTTTAATTAAGATTTGATTGAATTTAATTGGTTTAATTAAGATTTGATTGAATTTAAAAGATTTAATTAGGATTTAATTAAATTTAATTGATTAGGATTTAATTGAATTTAATTGATTAGGATTTAATTGAATTTAATTGATTAATTAGGATTTAATTGAATTTAATTGATTAATTAGGATTTAATTGAATTTGATTGATTAGGATTTAATTGAATTTAATTGATTTAATTAGGATTTAATTGAATTTAATTGATTAATTAGGATTTAATTGAATTTAATTGATTAATTAGGATTTAATTGAATTGAATTTAGTTGGTTGGGTTGGACTCAACTTTTAGGTCCTAAGCATCTCACCCATTTCTAAGTGACAAAACAGGATATCCTTAACTGTTTTGTGAGATGCATTAATTTTGTCTTTAATTTTATGTTATCACTATGATTTGATTGAAGCTTGTGTTAGATTCGAGTTTAACAAATAATAATTTAAAAGTGAGTTTCGATAATTGGCTTCCAGGTCTTGGCGAGGCACAGAGGTCTTCTTTGGCCTTAGCCTTACTGGATCAACAACCTTTTTCTAGACAAAGCCTTTTAAAGAAAGATCATTTTCAAATTATTGTTTAAGACGCTCTGATCTAACTAGCTTAGGATTCAGAGAGGTAGCTTCGGCTAGTTCCACTGGACTAAAAAGACCAAATAAGGTACTCCTTACCCTACTTGATTCCTTAGTCAGGTTTCCCTAACGTGCTATCATCAAACCTTGTCCTAATACTAGGTTGTTCAAGTTTCAATTTAATCATTTGTCCTTAATCTAACCAATCCTAAATCTAAGCAAACAAAAATACAAATAACAAGAACATATAGTTAAAGCAAACAATTATCTAAGTCACATCATAATTGAAATAATACTCGGGTTTCTTAAAGTCAGCAAGGTTGGAAATTAAGTTTTCCAACATATTAGCCTTAAATAATTTATATGAATTAATTTTGTTCTTTGAGGTAAATATTATATTTTTAAATATCATAAATTTACCTTTTGATTCCCTGTTGGGAATCTCCCCCTTGATACTTGTCGTCTTTCCTTTTTGTGTCTTTAGCATCTTGTAGTGATCACGAGCTGATTGGACCGGTTTAGTTTGATCTCCTTCTTTGTTGTCAAATTCTGAGTCTGAGTTGGACTCAGGTACTGGTTGAGGCCTCTTCTTTGGTGGTTCTCTTGGAGCCTTCCCTGCACTAGAAATTACACCTTCCTCGATCATTACAGTATCTGTTTTATTATTTAATTCTAATTTTGAAAATAATTTGAAATCAGTTACCGTCTCAGTCAATTCATAGTCCGATTCTGTTCTGATTTCAACTTTAGATTCGGCTTCAGACTCTGAATCAGCTGTCTGTGCTTGAGCTTCTAAGATCTCAACATCGGAGCTCTCTTCGTGTAGATTGATTAGCTTTTCCCACATCTCTTTGGCACAATTGAAGGATCCGACCCGCTTCAGTTCTTCTTTGGTCAGGCCGCATTGTAGGATTGCAGTCGCCCTTGCATCTGTCTCGATCTTTCTCAGGGTTGGTTCGTCCAATTTTTCCCAAGTGATCGATGTTCCTTCTTCTGTGGGGAATGTAAACCCCGTTTGGATTATCAACCATAAATCCAAATTGGCCTTCAGATGGGATTCCATTAGAGTTCGCCGGAAAAGATTAGCCTTAAATATTTTAAATACACCTACAGATATTATTTATATAAAAAAACGAACGAGATTGAGTTGTGTTGATTAACAAAAAGAAAAGAAATAAATAAAAAAAAATTCATAAATCCGAAAAAAAACTTTCAAACTGGTGGTTGCACCAAGTTTGAACAACCCCGCTCTGATACCACTTGTTGGATCGAGAAAACCGATAGAGGGGGGGTGAATATCGGAAATCGTTCAGATTTTCGTAAAGACCACGTACGCAGCGGAAATAAAATAAAAACAATCACAGCACAAAGACACAGTCGATTTACTTGGTTCGGAGCCTGTGTCGACTCCTACTCCAAGGCCCACGTTCATTGACCGTTTACTTTGGGCAATTCTATATACGTGCAAAATAGTTTACAATAATTTATTACAAATAAGTGCACTAACAATAATAATAAAAAATTCGATCTTCGTTACCGACGTCCGGAGTGGATTGACTCTTTCGGGGCAGCGGGACGTCGTCGGCTCGAGTTAGAGTGTTTCCGGAGCAAGGCACGAGCGTAGAAGATCTTTGGGGCGTTGAGAGAACTGATGCTTCGGAGCCTTGGTCGAGGGCCCTTTATATAGGGCCTGGGGGCGCCCGGGATGTCGGGGGCGCCCCCCACGTGGCCATTGATCCGCAGAGCTCTCGGTCAGCGTCTATCCTCTGGATCCTCTTTGACCGGGGCGCCCGGAGCGCTCGGGGCGCCCAGATTGACCGGGTAAAAGTTCTATCTCCTTGGCTTCGAGGGGTTCTGGTTCGAGGTTGCGCATGGGGGCGCCCGCAGCGCAGGGGGCGCCCGGGAGCAACGGGGGTGCCCGGGAGCATGGGGGCGCCCGGCCCAGCAACTGTTCGAACCCCTTTTACTTGACTTTTTTTTTATGCACCTTGGGGGCGCCCGGGACACTCTGGGTGCCTTACTCAGCCATTGCCTCTCTCCTTTGAGGCTTTCTGAGCTGCAGACACACGTTCCTTCATTCCTGTATCCAGGGTTAGTCCAAAACACAATAACATAATAAATTATTAGATTATACAGCCTTAGCTGTCTTGGTTCTGACATTGGTCTCCAAAATGGAGCCCTAGGTCGAACCGACGCCTACTGTTCCCTCAACGGGGAACGCGTCCTCACCTACTCCTCTCGGGAGAATTTACCTGATGCCAACCGTTCCTCTGGTTGTACTTTTGCCTGACGGTCATTTGTCAGGTCTTGGATGCCGAGCTGCCCTTCGCTCGGTGCCTAGCATTCCTTCGCTAGGGCTTTGTATCCTAGCAGCCCTTCGCTAGGTGCCTAGCAGCCCTTCGCCAGGCCTTTGATGACTAGCAGCCCTTCGCTAGTTGCCTAGCAGTCCTTCGCTAGGACTTGATGACTAGCAGCCCTTCGCTAGTTGCCTAGCAGTCCTTCGCTAGGACTTGGTGACTAGCAGCCCTTCGCTAGTTGCCTAGCAGTCCTTCGCTAGGGCTTTGTATCCTGGCATTCCTTCGCCAGGTGCCTAGCAGTCCTTCGCTAGGGCTTTTTCTGCACACTCAGTGAATAACGTTAATCACAAACAAACTTAACTTTGAATCCTTTGTCAATATCAAAACAAGGTTCGATATGGTGCTTCCTGCACCAACAACCAAGGCATCCAATTAACCTAAGCCTAGGTTTTCTCCCTCTCTCTCTCTCCTAGGGTTGGTCAACCAAGCAAGGAGGTGTGTGGGGAAAAGAAGAGATTTCCTCTCTTCTTCTCTTCATCTTCTTCATCTCCTCCACTCATTCTCTTCTTTAGGCATCGGGTAAGTTCAAGAAAAGGAAAGGATAAACCTTCCTTTGACTGGCGGTGCAAGTAGAAGTGAGGAAGGGGTGGTGGCCGACAACAACCAATTGGAGGGGTCGAGTGGCTTGGGTTTAAGGGAAAGGATTGTTTCTTTCCTTCTCTTCTTCTTCTTCTTCTTCATCTTCTCTTGTCTCCTTCCTTGTGCTTGCGGCTAGGTCAGGAAAAGAGATAGCTTGATCTTCTCTTTTGGTCGGCAGCAACAAAGTGGAAGGGAGGGTGGTGGCCGGCGCAATCCAAAAGGAAGAAGGTGGTGCTTCTTCTAGGGTTTCGGCGCAAGTCAAAGAGAGGAAGAAGGATGCCTTGGTGACTTCGTTTCTTGGAAGATCGTCGCCGACACAACGTCTAGGAAGAGGTTGGGTCATACAATAGAATATCGCAAGGTAAATGAGAGGTATATCTTCTTGTTTGGTTCCTTTCACTTTGATCTTGTTTAATTAATTATTGTATGATTAATTTTTGTCATGGACCTCGATGATAAACACAAAAATTAGTGATCCACTCATCGTCTATTCCGCGGCTAATCGATTGGACGAGTTTGATTGCTAGAAAAATATATTTGTTCAAGCGGTTGCTCGAATCGGTTAGCACGATGATGAGTCGGTCGTGTGGGAAATTATTCTCCATTCGGATTGAAAAATTTTAATCCGGGGACATGGAGAGGTTTCCCATGCGCAACCAAGAATCCAACATGTGTCACCAGTACAGAACTTACAACACCCTTGGTAGCCGACACGTACGCGTATAAGGTTTCTCCTACTCCGGGCTTAGCTAGCACGGGCAGTCCGACCAGATACTCCTTCAATTCTGCGAACGCCTTGTCACAATCGATGTCCCACTAGAACTTAGTCGCTCTCTATATGATCTTGAAGAAAGGGAGGCTTTGATTGGCTGATCTGGAGATGAACCCTGATAAAGCTGTGATCCGGTCGGTCAACCGTAAGCTTCCTTTAGATTCTAAGGCGATGGCATATTGAGCAGTGATTTGACTTTGCTGGGATTGACCTCAATGCCCCTCTCGGTCACTATATAATCTAGAAACCTTCTACTCCTAGCTTTAAATAGACACTTACCAGGATTGTGCTTTAGGTCGTACCTTCTTAACGTGCAGTAAGTCTCCTCTACATCCGCAATCAGGTCCACTGACCGAGTGGTCTTGATTAAGATGTTGTCGATATCAACTTCGATCTTCCACCCGATCTGGTCCCGGAAGACCCAGTTCATCAATCGCTATTAGGTCACCCCTACATTTTTGAATCCAAACAACATAACTCATAGCAATAAGTATCGTCAGCAGTGATAAACTGACTTTCTCCTGATCTTTCTGTGTAAGAGGGTAGCTAAGTTCATCAATCTCTGGTAGCCCAGATAAGTGTCCAGCATGTAGATCAGCTCGCTGGTAGCCCAGATAAGTGTCCATCATGCAGATCAGCTTGATTCCAGCTGTGTAGTCCACCATTTGATCAATTCTTGCCATGGGGTAGCAGTCCTTGGGATAGGCCTTGTTGAGGTCTCAAAAATCGATGCAAACTCTCCATTAGTCGCCCAGCTTAGATACCAAGATAATGTTGGCATGCCGGGTCAGAAATTGTACCTCTTTAATGTTCCTACCTCCATGAGCTTCTCTACCTCTGTGCTAGATGATCTTGTTCTGATCAACACTAAAATCTCTTTCTCTCCTTGTTTAATCAATTGGGCATTAGGGTACACGTGAATCTTGTGTTCCATGACCTTCGAGCTCACACCCCTTAGATCATGAACTGACCAAGTAAAGACATCCTGATTTTGAGTTAGACATGTTATCAACTCTTGGTGTACCTCTATAGGTAGGTCAGCTGCTATCCTTAGCTTTGTTTCCTCCCGCTCGAGTAGGATATGCACTTCCTCCCTATCCTCATGAAGCTCCGCCCAAAGGGAAGGCTAGACCATATTGCAGCTAGCTGGTGGCGCTCGAAAAGCTTTACTAGCTTCTATCTTGACATCGTCCACATAACATCACCTTACTACTACCTGATCTCACTTCATTGCACCTACCTTATTGCTGACTAGATACTTGACCTTTAGATAAAAAGTGGAGATAGCTCCTCGAAATTCGTTGAGTGTTGGTCGCCAATGAATGGCGTTATAGGCGGACGGTGTTGGGTATGGCTTGGCGGGTTTCCTAAGCGAATACTTGGTCGTCCTTGAGAGACCTCTACATGTCAACGGATTAAAAAATTAATCCAAATGGAGACCCGTCTCCCAACGACCATCTCGTCGTCGTATCGTTTGGTACGAATTACAACTCGGCCAATCACAAAGATCGTGCCTTGTAATTCTCCTAATCGAACGATCACGGAAAAGGTGACGAGTGGATCACCGGTTCTTGTGTTTATGGTTGGAGTCCAATTAATTAATTATTAACTATGATACAAAATCAAAATAACAAACTAACACACATGAAATGACGAGACTAATTAACATGGCACAATAAAACAAAAGGAGCTAAGGGAGAGATTATACCTTCGCTTTACCTCGCAGCCTTTTACCTTATGTCCCTTCCCTTCCTGGACGTCGTGTGGACGACAAGCTACCGAGAACTGAGATCACCAAGGCATTCCAAACAAGCTTTCTTCTTTACCCTAGCCGAAACAAGAAACCCTAGAATCTAGGGATTCCCTTACGCCGGCTTTGCCCTCTTCCTTTGCGTCGCCGACCGCCGGAGCTGCTCAAGGGCCACCGGACCAGCTACAGACCTCGAGAGGAAGGAGGAGAAGACGAAGAATTCTCCTTCTTCCTCACCCAAACAACCCGAAACTCTGCCCTTTCTTCAACCTTGGACGTCGCCGCAAGATTGCTTGCGCCGCCTCCCACCGGCCGCCGATAGCTTCTCCACCCCTGCTGAGCACCACAAAAGGAAGAGAACCTCTCTTCCTTGTCTCTGTGAGTCCCAGCCGAAGGTTGGTGGAGAAGGGAAGAAGAACCGAGGAGGAGAACTCCACTTCTCCTTGGCGTCGGCTGAAACCCTAAGGGAGGATAGGAGAGAGAAGAGAGGAGAGAGGCCTACGGTGTCAACTCTTGGATTAAGCCTTGGTTTCATGATCCCATCGGGTTTAAATAGGGCTAAGGTAGGGACCAAGAAGAGGAGTTGGATCTTGGCCCGCTAATGGATCTAAACCCGATCCATTAATTAAGATTCATTCCACTAAAGGATCTTAATTGAACTTCCTCACCAACCCCCATATTATCATATGGGCTCCACTTATTATTACGAGTCATCCATCCCCCGTGTTTAAGATATGGAATGTCCATTAATTAATTTAAATTACTGACAATTTAAATTAATCAACCTCTGGATCCTTGATTAGTACCACTCAACCTTATCATCATGTTCGATCAAATCCACCTGCAGGGTTTAATATGATCAACCTTTTGAGCTCATCAAGGGGACATCATCATCCCGACTCACCAAGACACGGATTCCGTCAATAATCAATGGCAAACCATATAATTAATATTATTTCTCAACTTATCGGGCTTATCGATCTAACAGAATACATCTCGCTCATTGGTAAATCAAAGAAATAATAATTAATAATATATGTCCATTATTATATCGGGATTTAGGGATCGTACTCCATAATAAAATCCAAAGTCCAATCCAATTATCAAGCCAGTAATAATTGGATGACCTCTGGTTTTCATCCTGCTCAATGTACTCAAAGTACACGAGTGTAATTCTATGGTCAAGACCAACCACACCTAATTACACTACAGTCATCTCGATGGTTTGTCCAATTCCATCTCGGCTGTGAACCTTTGCATATACTAGGCAAGGAACTGATAACATGATCTTTCATGTGTCACCGCACACCATGTTATCTACAATGCAAAGTAAAGAACTTTTTATGCATGTACTAATATAAATAAGCACCTAGTGTTGTTGGGATACTCTTTTCAAAATAAAGATGATCTTATATATTAAAGTGCAAAACTTTTAGTATACACATCTATCAATCTCCCACTTATACTCAAAGACTTTGCTGTCCTCAAAATGCCATACATCTGACTGCCTGATCCTCCACATGCCTAATGCTCACGCTATCAAGGCCTCAGTGAAAAGATCTCCCAGGTTATCCTCTGATGTAATCTAGGCAACAACCGCTTTTCCTCTCCTGGGTGGTACTTGCGCTCTATGTGTTTATTTGCCTTATGGGCTCATGATTCCTTCGAGTTTGCAATTGCACTAATGTTTATCACAATAAAATGTGATATCTTTGAGCAAACCAGGAATCACATCGAATGTAACGCCCGCTTTTTTTTTCGTAAAGCGGCGTTACGTTAACATACTTAGGGCATGTAGACATCATAAGGCAGCGGAATAACTTTACTCATACACGCCCTACTACCATTCTTAACATAATGACATTGGAACCTTGGCATATTGACTTCAACTTAAGCATCATACCATGTCACACTTAACATCACATCATAAAGTTCCATAAGTCATTATTCAAGCATATAAGTAACCAAGGTAAAGTTCTAGCATAAACGATAAACAT
This sequence comes from Boesenbergia rotunda, assembly GCA_024364735.1. Taxonomy (NCBI): domain Eukaryota; kingdom Viridiplantae; phylum Streptophyta; class Magnoliopsida; order Zingiberales; family Zingiberaceae; genus Boesenbergia; species Boesenbergia rotunda. The sequence goes on from JAGFNQ010009568.1 coordinate 39,569, forward strand.
ATGGTTTCCTGGGCCAAGTCACTACCACACACATGCGTTCTTGCCCTCCTGCTGCTTCCTCATAAGGAAATAAGACTATAAGTACACAGGCTTAGTAAGACTCTTTCCTACTCACAAAAATCATTCATCATCTCATAATGAGCACAGGCAACATTAACATACTTGGTGCTCTACTTAGAACATAACATCTTGAAACACTTATCATAAACATAGCATGGCATGAACATAAACATAAGTGAACATTCCTAGCATGGCATGAGACATTGCATAAACGTAAACATAGTAAACATTCTAAGCATGGCATGCTACATGACATAAACATAAACCTAATAAACATTCTAGCATGACATAATACATGGTGTGAACATGTCATAATAAACATTCTAAGCATGGCATAATACATGGTATAAACATAACATACTAAACATTCTAAGCATGGCATAATACATGGTATAAACATAACATAATAAACTTTCTAAGCATGGCATAATACCTGGTATAAACATGTCCATAAGGTGTAAACCAACCCGTATAGCATAAACATAGGCATACTTCCTATTATAGCGTATGAGCATCTTCTCAACATAATCATGACATAGATCATTTACCCTTAGGCATATTTCTTAACATGAAGAGTAAGCATAACATCTTATTAGCATAGCATAATGCATAACATGAATGAATGCATGAGTGAAATGCATATACATAAGGATGCTTAACTTTTTAAACATACTTTTAAATGTTTAAACATAATCATCATATCATTGGGGTCCCCGGCTTGTACCACATACATACATCATAAACGCGCATCCCTAGCAAATCCGAGATAGCGAGCCCCGACCTACTAGGGTAAGGATAGCATAGTCGATAGTCCCCGAACCGAGGCGTTCTTAAGGAGCCCATCCCTGTTGCACAGCTCCGGGAGTGCCAGAACCGTGGACAGCATAGTCGGTAGTCCATAACCGCGGCGTTCTTAAGGTGTCCATCCCTTGGACCCATACTTCGGTCCGGTACAAGCCCATTCATAAAGTAAAATACTTTACATGTTTCATCATTCATAAGACATTCATAGCATAACCATGTTACATAAAGCATGACTTAACACATGCTTGTCCTTTCATTGTTCATACTTATTGCATAGCATCATGATGCCTGGAAGGCATGAGCATTATCTTCATTCATAAACATGGTATGCATCTTCTTTCATAAACATGGCATAAGTCTTTATTTGTTTAACATGGCATGCATCATTATCCATACAACATGGCATACATCATTATTCATACAACATGACATACATCTTCCTACATAAGCATGGAATGCATACCTAAACATCATTCCTATTTCTAGTACTTGCATGATCATAACATAGAAGGTAAGCATTGCATCGAACATGACATATTTTTCATAGATATTTATCCTACTACATAGAGCTTGTATGATCATGATACATAAGGCAAACATTGCATTTCTTGCCTAAGCATGGTATCTATCTTAAGCATGCATAGATAGGATTTCCATAACATTCTACCTACCATTCAAATACATGGCATAAAACATAAGACATTCATAATAAACCCTATTAAGCATGGCATCCAATCATAACATACAACATAAAACATGGTGCTTAAGGTTAGGGTTATAGGTAACTTAATTCCTACCACATGCTTGAACCTTGATATATATATATATATATGTATACTTCATGATAAAGCATAAATCATTATTCTTCGAACCCTAACTCCTCCCAAACCCTAAATTCCTTTGCTTGGCCGAAACCTATAGGGATGGGTTCCATCATTCAATTAATCATGTAAGATAGCATAAGGTAAAGAACCAACCATACTTTACTTATAAGACCATGGGAGGCCATTAGGGCTCATAATTAGGGTTATCCCTAACCTTTAGCCCTCTTTCCTTGTGCTGGCCGAAACCCTACAAGGTCATGGGTGCATGGAAAAATTCCATGGAAACCCCCAATCAACCATTAACACCAAACATACTCTACCATAGAGCCATTGGGACCCTTGCTTGAGGGAATCCCTAACTTTTTGCCCTAGTTCCAACTTGGCCGAAACTTGTGGGGGTCACAAAGCCTTGTAAAAGTTCACATAAGCCCCCTCAATCTCCCTTATATCATGATAATACACAAAACACATGCTTGAGGGTTTAGGTTCAACTTTACCCATGGATTCATGGGATGGCCGAAACCCTAGGGGATCCTAGGGTACTCCAAAAATTCTCAAAAATCATATTTAATCTCTAAACATCATGAGGACACATTAGAAAACATAATAAAGATTTTTAGCATCATCATGGACTCAAAAACCTAGTGGCCGAAACCCATAAAACTAGGGTCCTTGGTTTTCTTTCTTTCAACATCAAATCCCAAAAACCAACTAATATATCATGCTAAAAACATAAACTATTATACCACAGGTGAGGGAGTCTTACCTTGGTTGATCTTGATTTTTAGACCTTAAAAGAGAAGGAAATTTTGAATCCCTTGAACACTTGAACCCCCTTGCCCTTGTAGCCTTGGAAAACCTTTAGATCTTGGTGATGAGACCTTCTTGTGGAGTTTTTCCAAGGGAGAACTTCCCTTGTGGTGTTCGGCTAGAATGAGGAAGGAGAAGGAGAGAAAATACAATTGATGGAAGGAAGAAGGTAACTCCCAAACCCCCCTCTTTATAACCCATTAAGGAGGTAAATGAAGAGTCTCTTCATGACCCTTCATCTTCTTCTAAGCCTTAACCAATATCCACTTTATTTCCTTATAATATTCCCTTGCTAGGTGAGTTGGTTAGAGCATACATGGTTGTACAAGAGGTCCAAGGTTCAATCCTTGGTCCATGCACCTTATTTTTATTTTATTTTTTCTTTTATTTTCTATTATTTTTCCCAAAATTCCAAAAATTCTCTAAAAATTCCCCCATAATTATGTTAATATTTCTCATTAAACCCCTTTATATTTATATTACTTTTTACCTAAAATTATCCAATAATTATGGTACTAAAAAGACCATATAAGGCCCATTAGTACTTAGTTTTCTCAAATTAAATGAGAAAATATGGATTTCTAGGTCACATTTTGTATTAATATTTCTAGGTCCCTCGGAAAATTATCCAGACATGCTCAATATTTTAAGAAAATATTAAGAGAATTTACCGGGTCGTTACATCGAAGTCCATCTTGAGGTTCCTGAACCATGTAGCTGTCCTGGCTTCCTCAGAGGCTGCCACATACTCGACTTTCATGGTGGAGTCTGCCACGGAGCCGCTGCGAAACACTCCTCCAACCTATGGTTCCACCTCCTAAAGTAATCACAAAACCTCGAGGAATACTTATGTTTTGCCCCTATGCGACTGGAATTCTGTATCTATATAACCCACAAGAGATTGGTCTGCCCGGTAAACCATCATATAGTCCTTAGTCATTCTCAGGCACTAATATATGTTTTTAGCGCAATCCAATTTCCTTGACCTGGGTTACTCCGATATCTGTTAACCATGCCCACGGCACTACAGATATTTGGTCTCGATTTTAGCATACATGAGGCTTCCTATAGCCGACGCTAAAGGAACTGTCATTACTTGCTCTATCTCCTTTGATAATCTAAACATATCTCCTTAGATACAGTAGCCCCACAGCTGAAAAGTACAAAACATTTCTTGGAGGTTTCCATGCTAAAATGAGTTAAGACACTGTCTCTGTATGAAGCTTGGGATAAGCACAACATCCTTCTCTGGTGATCCCTTAGAACTTTGATCACCAAGGATGTGTCCTGCTTCTCCTAAGTCCTTCATATCAACTATTTTGGACAACCATACCCTTACGTCTAATAATATTTTGTTATTGTTGCCAACTAACAAAATATTATCTACGTATAATACAAGAATATCACTACGTTTCTGTCACATTTCTTACATACACAAATCTTATCCGTCCTTTGAACAAATCCATATAACTGTATTATCTCTTCAAAGAAGATGTTCCTCGTCATAGGTCCAAGGATCTTGATTCATGGTCGCTAGGGACCAAGTCCGAACACTCTCCCAAGAACATGAATCCTTTAGGCTGACTAACAACCCTCCCACTATAACAAGGTACCACCTATGTATCTTCTGTGACACACGGTGTAGTGACTTGTGGTGTATCCTCTTGTACAGTTGGTACTAAGATTGGAACATTCCCTCTTAATTCTTCAAGAACTAGTCTACTTATGGTCTTGTGGTTCATCACATAGTCTTCCTCTAAGAATCAGGTATTCGTGCCAACGATTACCCTCTGATCCTTAGGGCTATAGAACCACCTTTCGTTCCTCTAGGATAGCCTACGAACAAGCGCACGAGATCCCAACTTATCAGTATCCCCTCTCAGCACATGTGCTGAGCTAGCCCAAATCTGAATATGTCTTAGACTAGGCTTTCGCCCAGTCCATATTTCTATGGGAGTAGAAGGTACTGACCTAGATGGTATCTAGTATGTATGCTACCATTTCCAAAGCATATCCCCAAAACGAATTTGGCAACTCAAAGCGGCTCATCATTGTCCTAACCTCTCCATAAGAGCTCTTTTCCTTTGCTTTGCTGCACCATTCTATTGGGGCGTACCGGGTGCAGTCAAGTGGGATTGAATCCCAATATCTGATAAGTAAGTCCTAAACTTTCCCAAGAGGTACCCCCCACTACAATCCGATCGTAGTGTCTTGATACTTTTACATTGATGTTTCTCCACAACAGTCTAGAATTCTTTGAACTAATCAAAGATGCAAACTTGCGGCCATCAAGTAAATGTATCCATATCTTTGAATATTCATCTCACGAAGTATTCAAAGCTACCTCTTTCTTGGATAGGCATAGGATCACACAAATCAGAATGAACTAATTCTAACATATCTTTGGCTCTATACCCCTCAACCTTGAGAGGCATCTTGGTCATCTTACCTTCCAAGCAAGATTCAAAGGTTGGGAAGTCTCCCACCACCAATGAACCTGAGGGCCCATTGGCTATCGATCTTTGAATCCTACTAAGGTTAATATAACCAAGCCTTAGATGCCAAAGACATATTTGGTTCATCTCGGAAGGAATCTTTCTCTTATTTTGGTTAGATGGTGAGCTATTAACAACTATTCGCTTCGTGGGAGCTTTTGGTTCTAAAGCGTACCAATTGTCTATCAATGTACCTGAATAGATAATCTTTCTATTCCACTTTTCATAATAAAAAGTAATAGAATATCTTTTATTTCAGAAATTGAACCAGAGTTCTTTCTAAAAATTAGGTAAATAAAAGCAATCTTCTTAAAACCAAAACTTTATTTTCCTATCTTAAGGCAAATAAATGACTCCCACTGCAATAGTAGTCACCTCCGTAGCATATCCCATGCAGACGGTAATCTCTTCCTCAGCTAGTCGTTGGGCTTCCTGAAACCCCTGGAAAGAATTGCAGACATGTTTAGTGGCATCCGTATCTACATATCAGGTTCCGGTAGATAACACCGCTAAACATGTTACAACGACAAAAGAAAAAGATATTCCTTTCTCTTGACGACGAGGACAGTTCGTCTTCCAATGTCCAGTCTACTGGCTTGTGAAGCACTTGCCTTTCGGCTTCCTAGAACCCCTGCAAAGAATTGCAGACATGTTTAGTGGCATCCGTATCTACACATCAGGTTCCGGTAGATAACACCGCTAAACATGTTACAACGACAAAAGGAAAAGATATTCCTTTCTCTTGACGACGAGGATAGTTCGTCTTCCAATGTCCAATCTAGTCGTTGGGTTTCCTGGAACCCCTGCAAAGAATTGCAGACATGTTTAGTGGCATCCGTATCTACACATCAGATTCCGGTAGATAACACCGCTAAACATGTTACAACGATAAAAGGAAAAGATATTCCTTTCTCTTGACGACGAGGACAGTTCGTCTTCCAATGTCCAGTCTACTGGCTTGTGAAGCACTTGCCTTTCGGCTTCATCACACCAGCCTGAGGTCCCTGCGATCCTGCTGCCTTCTCGGACTCACCTTATTTCTTCTTCTTCCTACTTTCGGCACAGAAGTAGAAACCCTCTTAGTGACCAAGGCCTGCGAACTCTGACAAAAGAGTCCCTCTACCGCCTAGAGTTCTCTTAGCAGTTCCCCCAATGTATACTCATGCTTATTCATGTTATAGTTGAGCCGGAACTGCTCAAAACTCCTAGGCAGACACTGGAGTATTATATCGACCTGGGTTTCCCGTCGATATGTGCTCCCAGTGCCTCAATCTCATTGAGATGAGCTATCATTTTCAGGACATGATCCCTCATGGGTGTCCCTTCGACCATAATGGTCATCATCAGGTTCTTCATTGCAACCTGCCTAGCGGCCCGACCCTAGTTCCTGAAGAGCTCCTTGAGGTTTAGCATCATGTCACTAGCAGGTGGCATGGCCTGATGCTGATGTTGTAATACATTTGACATAGATGTCAGAATGTAACACCGCGTCATCTCATCTTCCTTGATCCACTTCTTGTAATGCTCCCTTTGCTCTTCACCAAAGCTCTCGCTAGGCTTTTCAGGACATTCTTCGAAGAGTACATATTTGTACTCCTCTGCAATAAGGACAATGTCTAGGTTTCTTTTCCAGTCTATGTAATTGTGGCTAGTAAGTTTATTTTCCTTAAGTATGGTCGCTATGGGATTAAAGACTATTTTAAAAATCCTAAGAATCACAACATACACTACTTTAGAAAACGAAAATGAATTGATTCCTCAGAACAATAAATTTTTGAAATCAACCAACACCTCAAATACCGAGAATTCGCATGCCACGTTAGTGTGGACGTATACGAACTCTACATTCGTTAGAGAAGGTTTTGCCCATTAATCTTACTATCTTGTCAGCCTAACTTTTGACAAGTAAGATTAATAGTTGGTTCACTTCAGCCCTACAAATTATCAGCAGTGACTCCGTTGGGGAGGATACTAATATTTATATCTAAGTGTTTACCATTACACGACACTAAAAGAATTATTTACGATTATGTGTCTTTCATTAAGGAAGTACACACGCTTTTCAATAATTCCCTATAATCTTTTCTGACCTTGTGATCCGCAGAACAAGCCTATCCATTATGGAGGAAGGCACTCAGAGCCAACGCGCGAGCTTATTTGCATCACATGTCAGATTGTAATAGAGGTCACGGGACCCTTAGGGTCCCTCTCCCACTTACTAATTTAGTTTGAGGAATTTTAACAAGCACACATACACGACATGCACATAACCAACATAATGAAAATAAAAAATCCTAGATTTTCCAATTTTTCATGGCCTTGGTCTCCAATGCGCCTCCAGTCGTGTCGTCACCTCGTCCGCTCCTCCCTTCCTTATGCGCAAACCACCTTGAGGGATCTCCGAGCTAAAATGACTAACTAATTATTTACATCATCGATCCTATACTCCACGAAGGAGTGTATATGAAAACTAGATCGAAAGTAAAATATTGAGCACGGCTAAACATGTGTCATATTTAATTACAAAAAGTAAATACTACCTATCTTCGTCAACCTCGAGGATTAATTAATTTACAAACATTGCACAATCAATCACACATATCAAATATTTGGCCATGATATGTTGGAATCTAGTGTCTGCAACACAAAGTTAGCCTACGCACATCCACATATCATCCAGCAAAATAAAATGTATGAATAATGCAAAAAATTAACCAATCTTAAACACACAAAAGCGGAAATCTCAGCTCTGATACCAATTGTTAGGTATGGCTTTACGGGTTTCCTAAGTGAATACTTGGTCGTTCTTGAGAGACCTCTCCATGTCTACGGATTAAAAAATTAATCCGAATGGAGACCCGTCTCCCAACGACCATCTCATCGTCGTATCGTTCGGTACGAATTACAACTCGGCCAATCACAAAGATCGTAGCTTATAATTCTCCTAACCGAACGACCGTGGAAAAGGCAACGAGTGGATCGCCGGATCTTGTGTTTACAGTCGGGGTCGAGTTAATTAATTATTAACTATGATACAAAATCAAAATAACTAATTAACACGCATGAAATGACGAGACTAATTAACATGGCACAATAAAACAAAAGGAGTTAAGGGTGAGATTATACCTTCCCTTTACCACGCGACCTTCTACCTTATGTCCCTTCCCTTCCTGGACGTCGTGTGGGCGACGAGCTACCGAGAACTGAGATCACCAAGGCGTTCCAAACAAGCTTTCTTCCTTAGACTAGCCAAAACAAGACACCCTAGAATCTAGGGTTTCCCTTGCGCCAGCTTTCCACTCCTCTTCCTTTGCGCCGCCGACCGCCAGAGTTGCTCAAGGGCCACCGGACCAGCTGTAGACCTCGAGAGGAAGGAGAAGATGATGAAGAAGGAGAGAATCTCAAATAACCCGAAACTCAGCCCTTCCTTCAACCTTGCGGCGCCACCACAAGCTTGATTGCGCTGCCTCCCACCGGCCGCCGACAGCTTCTCCACCCCCCATTGAGAACCACAAAAGGAAGAGAACCTCTGTTCCTTGTCTCTGTGAGTCCTAGCCGAAGGTTGGTGGAGAAGGGAAGAAGAACCGAGGAGGAGAACTCCTCTTCTCCTTGGCGCCGGCCGAAACCCTAGGGGAGGATAGGAGAGAGAAGAGAGGAGAGAGGCCTAGGGTGTCAACTCTTGGATTAAGCCTTGGTTTCATGATCTCATCGGATTTATATAGGGATAAGGTAGGGACCAAGAGGAGGAGTTGGATCTTGCCCTACTAATGGATTTAAACCCGATCCATTAATTAAGATTCATTCCACTAAAAGATCTTAATTGAACTTCCTCACCAACCCCCATATTTTCATATGGGCTCCACTTATTATTACGAGTCGTCCATCCCCCAGTGTTGAAGATATCGAATGTCCATTAATTAATTTAAATTACTGACAATTTAAATTAATCAACCTCTGGATCATTGATTAGTATCACTCAACCTTATCATCATGTTGGATCAAATTCACCTGCATGGTTTAACATGATGAACCTTTTGAGATCATCAAGGGGGCATCATCATCCCGACTCACCATGACATGGATTCCATCAATAATCAACGGTACACCATATAATTAATATTATTTCCCAACTTACCGGGCCTATCGATCTAATAGAATAGATCTCGCTCATTGGTAAATCAAAGAAATAATAATTAAAAATATGTGCCCATTATTATATCGGAATTTAGAGATCGTACTCTATAATAAAATCCGAGATCCTATCCAATTATCAAGCCAGTAATAATTGGATGACCTCTGGTTTTGGTCATGCTCAATGTACTCAAAGTACACTAGTGTAATTCTATTGTCAAGACCAACCACACCTAATTACACTACAGTCATCCTGATGGTTTGTCCAATTCCATCTCAGCTATGAGCCTCTGCTTATACTAGGCAAGGAACTGATAACATGATCTTTCATGTGTCACCACACACCATGTTATCTACAATGCAAAGTAAAGGACATTTTATACATGTACTAATATAAACAAGCACCTAGTGTTGTTGTGATTCTCTTTTCAAAATAAAGATGATCTTATATATAAAAGAACAAAACTTTTAGTATACACATCTATCATACGACACATTCACGATTAGGAAGATCGACCGTTGGGTTCTCTTCAATGGTTCTTCTCCTAAGGAAATGGTTAGATGGATCTGACGAAGAGGTAGCACTTTGTTGCCAGTGAAACCAAAAAGAAGGGTGGCTATCAGCTGAAACTCTGTGGCTTCAATTTGCAATTGGTCAAATGTCTTCTTGAAGAGAATGTTTGCCGAGCTACCAGTATCCACAAAGGTGCGATGCACTTGGTAATTAGCGATAACAAACATGATGACCAAGGCATCTTTGTGGGGGTCTCCAAGCCCTGCAAATCCTACGAACCAAAACTCACTTGGGGCCTTGAGCCTGAATTTGACTGGTTCCAACTGCATGGATCTCCAATCGACGCACTTGGGATTTTCTAGCTCGGTTGGTGTCGTTATATGTGGATCCTCTTGAAAGAATGCCCACATCCCCTTGGACAACGTTTCTTTGATTTTCCCTTCCTCATTGATGTCTTCATAGGGAGACTATAGTTGTTTGACGAGAGGGATTAATTGCCTCATGGCCATGGGCGCCGCTCCTGTCAGCTCTGTCTTATGTTCTCCGATCGATTGCCCTCCTTGGTTTCTGGTGTTTCTTTGTGGAGTCCGGCGTGGAAATCCCCCTCAAGTAGGTTGGATTTTCTCCCTGCTATACTGCCGACAATCCCGAGTATCTTGGGCATTGCTCTGATGGTAAATGCAAAAGGGCTTCCATTTTCAAGGGGTGAGGCTACAGCCTTGAACCACCTATTGTACTTATCTCTGCTCAAGGTGTGACCTATTCTACACCAATCGAGGGCTGCAAATATGTCCGATCGGGGAGTTTGTCTTCTGACTAGTGGGTGGATCCTGAGTTGGGGTTGTCTCCGTCCATCGACGGCCTATGCCTTTTCTACATTAATATACTTAACAACCCTGCCCAAGAGACTGTCGAAATCCTTCGGGGGATTTTGTATCAAGGAACGAAAGAATTCTCCATCCTGTAACCCTTGTGGAAAGGTGTCGGTCATCACTTCTAGCATGGTGGTTGGCAATCCATCACTACCTGGTTGAATCTATTGAAATATGCTCTTAGGGATTCTCTTGGGCCTTGTTTTAGAGCAAATAGATTGAGATTAATCTTGTAGTATTAATTCTTGCATGCCTCGAGCAAGCAAACAAAACTAAAAGAAAACAAAATATCTCCCAAACATTACATCCCCTATCAATACTTTAAAAATAATAAAAGAAAGTTACTTAGGATCATCAAGTCTCAAGAATCCATGTATTTATGGTTCCAAATCTCACATAAGTCAAAAGCATGGTAATTTCATCAACTTGAATAAACTAAGCATGACAAAAACCTCTCAAGATGGATATATGCACTGATGCTCACAAAAATAATAAATATGAAAGTGGAGTTCTCTCAAAGCATTCATGACATTGCACTACCATATGCTTGCTTATTTTCTAATTCTCCGCCACCATAAAACGTAGCACACATGAATCAAAAGGATGGATTAAGAATTGAAATGCAGTCACAAAGAACTACGTGAAGCAGACAAATTGGTAGGAGAAAGGAATTCATTGCGAGAATGAGAGTGTTGGAAGAATAAACCTGATGAGTTCACCAATTAATTTATATAGAGAATGCCTCTACATAAAATTCACCATGAATCAATGAGGGAGTGATACTCTTTCAACATTCTTGTTTCAAGATCTCAGAAATTGTGAACTCTTGTTAATGCTGAAACTACAATCTCCAACTCATTTCCATTTTTCCTATACCCATTTGTAACTGTAGTGTACCAATTTCCTTTCTCAATTGCCGCATTGCTTCAATTATCCTATTCCTTATTTAGAAAATCCAATTCCGTTGATTTGCATCTTCTAACTCCAACAGCTGAATATCACTGCACAGTGAAGTATCATAATTGAAGTATTGAATTCAGCTATACATTTCCATAATTCAGTTTCAATGAGTTTACAAGAATTTGGCAGTCTCCAATTTGTTTCATGCTTTTAGAGTCTAGCATCATCAATTCCTCATCTCTTCAAAATCAGATTTGTATTTGAATTACTGAGACCAAGTCTTCAGTTCTTCCATGCTTCTGATCCGATGTGTATTTCATGTGTTCCCAATACTCAAACTAATGTGGAAAATAGCAAACTTACTCCATTCTGCACTACAATTAAGGTATGCAATTTCAGAATTTACATTCAATGAGACTTCATGTTTGAATCATAAGGGTCGGGATAGAAGTAAACAACAAGTAACAATGAGAGGGTAGGAACTTCTCTTGAGCTTCCCACTGATAAGAAAATGTTAATGCACCTTGATTACCATGTTTACCATTCAGTAATATGGCATCTTTCTTGGCATTCAGTAGCTAGTAATTCTTTAGACTAACAAATACAACTTCTTGAATTGTTAGATTCCTATAGCTTCTCTTCTTATGCTAGTCAAACCAAACCAACTTCGATCACAATTACTAAATGTGTCAGTGCTTAGATGAATCTGAATACCCTTAAGGCAATATAGACCGAACTCTACAAACATGCGCCACTGTTCTACCAACTTGTTGAAATGGTTGCTGCAGAAGTTTTTTTTTCAAATGATTGACGATTCATTCACATGCATCTCCGATCTACAACGAGGACTGACCCAGGCTTACTAAAGAAATCTGGCAAATCACAATTTCAATTTAATTCACAATTCAGTTCCTCAACAAATTCACCATTTCTGTAATCTCAACAAACTTCATCATCCTCACTCCACTAATAAGCACAAAACGCTATATGAAATTATCATGCTTCAATATCAGTTGACAAGAGCAAAGCAGTGTACAGAATTTCCAAATTTAATTTTTGTTATCCTTCCACATCAAGTGAAAGCCTAATTGACTAAAAACATTGCACCCTTCTTACATCAGGTCAAATGTTGATCAGAACTGACAAGGAATCCAGTAAACGCAATCTTCTACCACACATGATAGAACAGAATTCCAAAAATACAAGCAAAATATACTCTTCTGTTGCAAAGATTATCACTGCTGAATAGTGCACAATTCTCCAAGGATATAGCATCAAGAATAAAGAATCTCCATAGATTTAACAAATTAGATTTTACACAATGAAATAGATTTCTTTCTTTCTTCGGAAATTCCAATCAACATGAAATCAGGACTCTTCATGAACTCCACGCACATATACCCCCCACACTTAAAACTCATCAAATATATATATATATATATATATATATTATATATATATATATATATTATATATATATTATATATATATATATATATCCTTCATCATATTCATGCATGCATGTGATATTGTGATTTTGAAAGAGAAGCAAAGCAAGTTCTAGAGTTCAAGTATCACAAATGCTATCACATATAAAAGGATTAAGGATAAGCATGGCAATATCCTCACTAGGTGAACAATAAAATGTCATGCTTAATCCAACAAGATAGAGTCCATCACCACAACAAATGACTAAATGCAATTAATGTCCCCAAGCATACCAAGGAAATCAAAACTCAATAGTCAGACTCAACCATCTTTTATGATTCTCAAAGCATAATAAAGGAGCATGTAGGGAGATACAACTAGAAGTCAAGCAAGGTTTATTCAAGTCCAAACAAAATACAGAATGAGGAAGCAAACATGAATGCAAAGTATAAAAGTAAACAAACATGCAAGTATAAACATAAAGAAAAATAAGAAAAGGAACAAACTCCCCTTTATTCCTGGCGGCTGGAGGCGGTTAAGGAGTGACATCCATCCCGGCAGTGGTGGAGTTTGGGTAGTCGAGAGAGTATTCCTCATGTGACCTATGTCATAGTGCATTGCTCCCCCACACTTAAACTTCACAGAAAAATGTTCAGGTGGCCGAAGGCGATTAAGGTGCAAGATCCATTTTAGAGGGTGAGTGCTACTAGTCAAAATAAAAGCAACTCCTCCCTCTTGATGCTTTTTGGAAGTCCTTCTAGGAGGTGGAGTCTGTTCAGATGGAGCACCCACTCCAGAAGTCTTCAAGACCCTGCAAAACCATGTAATACCAAGCGTGCAGGGTAAGGAAGAAGTGTAATACCATCAATCTCTATATAAAAAGAATCGAAGTATGCATTAGTACAGATAAAATCAACACTAGGTACCTCCATGAATTTTTCACAATCAATTTCTAAAAAGATGTATCAAGAATATCATCACAACAAGCAAACTCAACACTAGGTGTATCCAAACATTCACCACAATGAACAGAATCAATTTTATGTGCCTCTACGAATTTCTCACAATCAACATTTATATGAGATGTATCACAACATGCTCACATTCAACAAATTCAACACTAGGTACCTCAATAAATTTTTCACAATCAAATTCTATAAACGATGTATTCATAAGTGTATCACAAACAATAAAATCATTTTGAGGTACCTCTATGCAATCTTCAAAAGAAATAGGAGGAATACTTACCTGATCATGCTGAAGAATACCTGGAGGTTCTACAAGAGTAGATGTAATTATAGCTTCCTCCCGGTCAAGTACAGGTTCCATCTCAGGCTCAAGTTCTGGTGGACATTCAACTGAAACAGGTGATTCTTGGGTTCTTGCTTCCACTATGCAAGTTCATACACTTCCATGCTGATCTTCTGAATCTTCTAGTGTATTAGTTAATGGTGGTGGTCACTGGGGCTCTGTGCAATCCCCTACACCAATGGAATCATCTCCTATGCATGCTTCTTCAGTAATATCTGCAACAACAATATTAGAAAAATTAGGACCATCAATAACACTATCATCACAAAATAAAAAATGAGAAGGGTCCTGTAGTGCTTTAGAATCAAGTCCAAGGTG
>JAGFNQ010009569.1:0-68923 GCA_024364735.1 Boesenbergia rotunda
CAATCTCTCATTCTCAACTCTCTAACTCTCAACTTCTCTCCGCGTTCTTCATTTTTCGACGATAATGGAAGGAGGTCACGGAGGTTCATCATTAGGGGTGTAATCGAGCCGAGCCGAACAGTATGAGGCTCGAGTTCGGGCTCGGTTCGGTATTTTTAGGCTCGAGCTCGGGCTCGAGTTCGATTCGAATTTTAATTCTTAAGCTCGAGTTCGGCTCGTAATAAAATTAAACAGCTCGAGCTCGGCTCGAGTTCGGCTCGAACAAAGCTCGTTTAAAAATTAAACGAGCTTAATTCGAGCTCATTTTAAATAAATAATTATAATAATTAATTATATATGATTTTATTTATTATTTATGTGATATTTAATTATATATGTATATATAAATAATATATAATAAGATAAACGAGCCTCTTAACGAACACGTTCGCGAGCCTCTTAACGAACACGTTCGCGAGTCTCCTAACAAACACGTTCGCGAGCTCACGAACCAAATATTGTTAAGCTCGAGCTCGGCTCGATAATGTTTTCGAGCTTGAAATCGAGCTTGAGCTCGGCTCGTTAACTTAATCGAACGAACTCGAACGAACTATTTTTCGAACCGAGATCCGAATAGCTCACGAGCGGCTTGGCTCGTTTGCACCCCTATTCATTATCTCGATCTCGGAGGGAAAAAATTGCATACGAGGATCCCAACCTTCAAATTCAATCCATCGATGATGAGACCGAGGCTCAGCCCCAACGCCCTCCGATCCCCGAAACGCAAGGAAGTACCGATGCGATTACTTCTAAGGTTCGGGAAAATCCTCCTTTAAAATTGTCTATTTTCACTAAACATTTTGAAAATGTCACACTTCCGTCGGGAGAAATACGTGCAAAATGCAAACATTGCAATGCTTCCTACAAATTCCAAGCTGGCGGCGGCTATGGGTCGTTGAAACGATATGTAGAAACGAAGCACCCGACGGAATATGGGCTTGACCGCTCTCAAACATAATTATCTAGATTTTCTAGTGGTAGTAGTAGTGATTCTGATTTATTTTTATATTCGGATAATAAATTAAGAGAATCATTAGCTAAATTTGTTTCCGTAGAACATCTTTCTTTTAGTTTTGGATCTAAATGCACATTTGAAGATTTTTGTAAAGAATCTCTTAATCATGCTGCTAAATGTGTACCTAGGACTACACTTACTCATACAATTAAAAGATTAGTAAAATAAGAAAAAAAAATTAATTGAAGAATTTAGTAAATTAAATAATAAAGTTTCTTTTTGTTCCGATATTTGGAGTGATCATTGGCAAACTCATTCTTATATGGGTATAACATGCCATTGGATTGATAACTCTTGGATCCTTCAAAAAAAGATTATTAGCTTATAAAGTTTTTGATGAATCACATACTGCTCATAACATTACACAATTATTACACATAGTTTTAGAAGAATATGGATTGACTCATCAAATATTTTCAATATCATTAGACAATGCTAGTTTTAATACCGCTTCAATAGATGAACTAAAATTTATTTGTCAACCTGTCATTGATGGTTTATTTTTTCATATCCATTGTGTATGCTATATTTTAAATTTATGTGTTCAAGATGGATTAAAACTTTTACAAAATTATATTCAACCAATTAGAACCGCAATTTCATACTTATGGTCTCATCCATCTATGATGAAACAATGGAATAGATTTTGTAAAACTAATGGAATGCGACCAAAAAAATTTCCACGTGATGTTCCAACACGTTGGAATTCAACATATCAATTATTATAAGATTCTTTTCAATATAAAGATTTATTATGTTTATTTTTTGCACAAAATAGTAATACTAATATATATTTATTTTCACAACAATGGAATATTTGTAGTAATATTTGTGAAATTTTAAAAGTTTTTAACGATGCAACTGAACAACTTTCTGGTGTTTATTATCCTATTTCTCATTTAATTTTAGTAAATTTTTGTAGTATAGTATTAATATTAAATGAACATATAAATGATGAAGTTTTAACTTTATGTATAATAGCTATGAAAACTAAATGGGGAAAATATTTTTATTTAATTCCTAAAATTTATTTAATTGCATTTACTTTAGATCCTAGATTTAAATTAGAAGTTTTACAAGAAATGTTAACTTTATATTATGACGCATTAATTCCTATTAAAAATTCTTCCTCTCCGGATGCAGCTAATATTGTATATAATATTAAAAATTATTTATATGATCTTTATAATCAATATTATGTTAAATATGGAACACAAACTAGTATTTCAGAAACACAACAACCTACTACTATTAATTTAAAACTTACAAAAGCACAACTTTTATTAAAAGAACGGACGAAACGCCCACGAGGATCCTCAAGTTCGACACAGGAACTTGAGAATTATTTTACGACTTCTTTTGATTTTAATGAAGCAGATAGCGAAGACTTCGACATCTTGAAGTGGTGGTCACAGAATGCTCAAAGCTTTCCCATTCTCTCCGTGATCGCAAAAGAAGTTTTAGTTTCTCCAGTGTCAACTGTTGCTGTGGAGCAGACGTTCAGTGTCGACGGCAACATATTAGATGAACGACGATCAACTATGTCTCCCGACTCATTGGAAGCTCAAGCATTAATTGATGATTGGACCAGAGCCGAGAAGCGAATCCAAGGAATGCAACTTTCAGAAGACGAAGTCGAAGAATTTGATACCGAAGGAACAAATACAACGGGAACGGGAGAAAATAGAAGTGAGTGAGAGAGGGTAAATGTAAAAAATGTAAAAGGGTAAAAATGTAAAAGAACTACGTGAGCTTTGATTCCCTTACACTCTAAGGGGAGACGTAGGCAACTTATATAAGCGCAAACCCTTTTTTTAATAAAATTTATTTTTTTAATTTAATTTTTAATTTTTAATTTTTTAATATAATAATCTTGAACCGTGGCGAACCGTGAACCGGCGGTTCCGAACCGTGAACCGTAACCGGCTTGGGCGGTTAAGATTAGGGTCGACCTCCCACAAACTTTCGATTCTGAATCGTGATCGGGTCTAATAGCCTTGGTAGGAAGTACACGGTTTTAGGGGACTAAGAAAGATGGATATGCTGGATTACTTGGAAGGAGAGAGATTAATGTTGTACGGAATTAAGTTCAATTATTATGGAGAATAATACTTCCAAATTAAATACGAAAATAAAACAAATGAATAATTTTTTTTCTTTTCTTGAATCCAATTATAAAATTGATATATTTTTTTATCATACAATTATATATATACATATATTTAATATTTGATATATTGATCCAAATTTTCGGTTTGCAGGCTTTACTTGTCCATAGGAATGAAAATAGTAGACGGTCTGTCAGGAGCATGTGGCCTAATCTGTATTTGACCCGACCTATTTAAAAATAAAATAATACTCAGGCCTGTTTGAAAATCTATTTTTCTTATCAGGCTAGGCCCAGACTCAATATAAAGACTATGAAGCTTAACAGGCCGTCTTGGGTCTGTTAAAATTATATTATATATATTGTCAAAACAAAAATTCAAATCTTGGACTTCTATCGAGCAAGACCTTATCTACCACTCTAACTTGCCAATATACTACAAATTTGTTTTAGCTATAATATACATATTTTATATATTAGAAGTATCTTTAGCTAATTTGTTAAATTAGTATTTTGGATAATCGAATTGAATTGTTATATTTTATATATTAGAAGTATTTTGGATAACCGAATTAAATTACAGACTTTGTAAACAAGTCGCAGGCTAGGCCAGGTTTAGGTCAAGAATAAAGCCTATAATAGGCCACAGGCCAGGATCAGACCAATTTGTTATTATACAGGTCTGACCTGTTAAGATGAGCAATATATATTCTTATATACTTATACGAAGATCTGAGATCAAAAGATTAGCAGGATGAAAGAGCTCTCCCACTAGGTCAAAGCAGGTCGACTCTTTTGCTGATCTACGAGAAATTTTTAGTTATGTTAACGATGAGATCAATTCACTTCCCCACTTCGAACCTGACTCCTAATTGTCCCTCCAACTTCATCTTTTGAGCTTTCCTTTATATTTGATTTCTCAAAATTTTTTTTTCAATAACAGTGTCATGATACCGTGGCTGGATGATTTTTTTTTTTAAGACACTTAAGCATACGAGTTTCAGTGATGTCTGGATGAGATTTGCCGAATCAGTTAAGGAGGCTACGTCATCCTAAATGACAAGCATTTTACCTAAGTCGCAACCCCAGCTTAGATCACTCCACGTAAGCCCCCGGACATCACTAGCCCGAGCCGAACTGCGAGCTTAGTTCTGCCACGTTATGAGAGCAGAGGAGTCACTGGTCAATATAAAATCGAATACATCTTTTCTGTACGACGATGATTTAGAACATACATACATACCACGTAATATATAATTGGTCTCAGACCTCAAAACAATAGATATATTATATAGAAATAAATGTATCACAGTAATAAAACCATAAAACTCACCTTAGTTGCTCTCTGGGCAGGTGCGTAGCAAAGACAACACACACGAAGTCTAATAGAGAATTCAAAAATACAAAACCGCATCAAATGCTCAAAATATAAGTCCACGATACAAAACTAATACAAAATACAAAGTATGATATAATAGTAACAAAATACGTGGAAGCACTCAATGCTGGAGTCGTAGAGACCTGAGACTAGCAACTGGGCTCCTCCTGATGACCTATCAACCTGAAAGCAAAAACATTGTGACGGATGATGAGTTAAGTGGACTCTACAAGTATAGAGAAAGATATGCATGATATAATAAATAGCTGAATAAGCTATCAAGAAACAACATGATACAGTCTCACGGAATATCAGAATATGCATAACTATAAGTACCAAATGAATGTACATACCAGAAATCAGCCTATCCTAAATCATATAAGACTCATATCATACAAGCAGGTGCAGGTCATTAAACTAAACACAAATTATCTCTTGTATGTCCATGTCAAACATATATAGCAAATAAATACATCAATCATAATCAAATGCACAATGCATCATATGCATATGATGCAATGACATGGTCACCCCTGACGTAAGTTAAGCCACCAAGACATGTCATATGTGTCTGGCTGAGTGGGTAGGGTTGTGACACTGTACGTACTCATCCATCACTGCCCCTGAGTGACCGAGTGAACAGGATGTTGGTGGAGTAAACACTCCACCCCATGTACATATGGGGGAGATATCTCTCTCATCTCCTCTAGTTTATGGAAAGATGAGAGATCCTTGCCTGCTACCACACTCCAGAATCACTACCCATGAGCGCCCGAGCGAAGCAGTATAGAGCAAATGCACATACCTAACGATATCCACTATCCCATGAGTGGTAGTGTGTGCAAAACATGTAGCAGACAGCAGGCTCAACCACAAGGGAGTCGTTGATCACCGACATGTAACAATGCAGGAATGATGCATGACTCTAATGTATGCAACCCCTACCAGATCATCAATATATATCTCAACGTATCATGCACAGGTCGAACATAAGTATCATAACCTAATCATTATACATGTAGGTACACATGCAAGTACAACTAGAATCAATCAATGCAACCATACCATGGCATGCTACTATATCTACGTACTCATGCTCACACAAATACTATACAGAATCAGATATCAATAAACGAGACTGTATAAAAGAAAATTAGATCATATTCAAGATCAAGCAACAAGTATCAAGCAAGATAACAAAGGTAGCAGATATAAGGTAAATTAACCTACTGCTAAAATATAAATAATCATGCATAAATGTAAAGTGTGTTGAGGCAATCTGTGGTCCGGAGTGACCAATTGTTTTGATGTTTGGGCAAAGGGTTTAAGTTAGGTTTACCCTTGTGTTCTTATATGTGTATGTTGAGTGTGTAGGTTGTACAGGTTACACATATGTACTTGACTGGACGGCCTCAGTACGGTGAAGGATGGCATGAAGACAAGCTGGAGGCTTGTGTGCACCCGAGGGACCTTGGAGAGCAGGGACGATGAGCTGATGGGCGCGGACTTCGAGGCATCCGTGAAGGATGGCATGGAGGCAAGCTAGAGGCTTGCGTGCATTCAAGGGACGGGAGCCGAAGATGAAGAGGGCGCGAAGGCAATAGTCGAGGCTACGGATGAGGAGTCAGTCGAGTCGTGAGGGTATGAGTGTTGTGTGATTGTACTCGGGAAATCCTAGGGTTCGAGTGCGGAGTGAAATGTACTCGGGAAGGATAACCTTAGGTGGGTGAGTAGACCAGTCAACTGGCCTGGGGGCAGTCGACTGATGAAACTCATAGAAGAGTTCTGGCCTAGGACCAGTCGACTGCCCTGGGGGCAGTCGACTGGTGGCAAGGGTTTCAGCTCGAGTCCTATTTAAAGGGGACTTCCTAGTGGCTGAGATTCTTGACGAAACAAGCTTAGTTAAGGCTTGTTAGTAGTCTTTGGTGCTCAGAGTGTTGTCCGAGTTTGTGGCGAGGTTTCTCCACCCACAAGGAGCGATAAGAGCTAGCCGGAGGTTATTCGGGGATTGATCCACCGATGGATTCTTGGATTAGTCACCCGTCCGGGGTGGATACCAAGTAAATCTTCTTTGTTAGCATTGGTTAGTGTTTGTCTTATTGTTTTTATTGTATATTCAGTTGCGCAAACTAACCATGTAGGAAGGAGAGATTCGAAAAGTGTTATTCACCCCCCCTCTAGCAACCGGAATGATCTAACAATTGGTATAAGAGCTAGGACCGCTCATGATCGGACTAACCGCTGAGGGAGCACACGCTAGAGGAGAAGAAAATGGAGGAAAAATTCGGGGGCGACATCTACACTCCACCGGCCTACGACCATGAGGATTTCGGCTATTGGGAAGCGAGAATGGAGACTTGGTTCGGAATGGAGTGGGAATGTAAAATTGCACTTGAAGAGTCCTTTAAAATTCCAAAGGACAAGCACAGAAAGAGGCTTTGTCCTAGATATTGGGACAAAGATCAACAAAAATAATTTCAGGCCAATGAGAAGGTAATTAGTATTTTGAAAAATATTTTGCCTAATAAAATTTTGAGTGATGTAGGGGAATACCAAAACACATATGAATTATGAGATAAGTTGAAAAGATATCATGAGAACCCTATATCAATTCAAAGAGTTGAAGAGCCCGAAGAAGTAAGGTCAATAGTCCAAAAAGACTAAGAGGAGGAAGAAGTGTCAACTTCATCAAGTAAAGAGGAAGTATCAACTTCAAGGATTGAGGGGGAGGAGAGACCCTCAACCATACAAGAACAAGAGGAAGCATCCACGTCATCCAAGGTTGAAGAAGAAATCAACCTAGCCTCCACCTCCACCAAAGCCAAATCAAAGGACCATATAACATGCTTTGGGTGCAACGAAAAGGGGCACTACAAGGACAAGTGCCCGAAAGGTAAAATGGAGATAAAATCTAGACTCATTTCAATCCATTTAAATTCTAACAAGGGTTGTAGGATTGGGGAAGCCCAAGAGAAGAAGAAAAGAATTAGATGCTTCACGTGTGGTGAGCTAGGGCACTACCACACCAAGTGTCCAAGGAAGAAAGAGCTCAAGAAAATGGGACACTTGAGGAGATGGGAGAAAGAGCAAAGGAAGAAGAGAAGCTCACAACAAGGAGGAACTCCAAGGGTAAGGGAGGTAATTCCTAACCCTAAATTAAAATGCAATTCCAATTTGAGTTCCTCTATGCATATTAAAAATAGTGGTAATCATTCCTCCATGCATGCTAGATTTAATGAAAAATATTTAATGGTGCATAATTTTGGATTTAGATACAATGATAGGACTAGGGTTAACAAGGTAGATCATAACCCTAGGAAAAGCATGCATCATGATCAACCTAGAACCTTAGGACCCAAGGATCATGACATATCCCAAGAAGGGAAGGAATATGCCTAGAAAAGAGGGTAGGTCTAGGAATGTCCAAAGTGGACATATGAACTCAAATGTTCAAAACTTAGAAAGGGAAAATCAAGCCTTGAGGGCAAGGCTTGATACATTAGAAAAGACCTTAGAAAGATTCACAGTTGGATCAAAGGGTCTAGACATGGTGTTGGATAGTATAAAACTCAACTATGATAGATCGGGTTTAGGTTACCGGTCTAGAGTTTCCAAGGCCAACAAAAAGAAATATGCTGGGAAGACATATGATCATGGCAAAAAGGAGAGGTCAAAGGATGGCAAGGGGGTGCTATCTAAAGGGAAAGAAAATGACTTAACCAAAGACAAGGTGTCTAAGGTTAAGAGGGTTCATTTTGAAGGACAAGAATAACCGGTGGCACACCGGTGTGGCCTAGTGTGGATTGAGTCACCTAGGGAGGTGACTAGGGCTAAGAGCTCAAGGGGGAGCTCTAGGAGCCTTTGGGGTCCATGGTAAATGGATCTAAAGAGTTTCTCTCCTAGGAAATTAAGTGAAATGTGCCAAAAAGGTTTGAAAGACTTGGGTAAGTTTTAACCCTAGGTTTTGGCACATTAAAAGGGAATTTAGGGAGAAAAAGGTGAAAATAGGGTTATATATGATAAAATTAGGTTTTAGTGTGTAAATGTCATATAACTTGGTGCTAGGAATGTAATGTGATTGAGTATGGGAAGAGGAATCAAGGTGAGGGCGAAATTAGAACCTTTGGGCAAGGTTTCAATGATATGTTTTAGGATAAGTTGAGTGTCGTGTCAATCTTGGGACCTGAAGTATATTTATTTGGAAATATATTTTTTCCAAGTAGATATAGGCTTCACAAATCTCCTCACAAAATTTCAGATTTTTTGGAGATTTGTAGAATTATTTAGGAATTTCTGAAATTCGACTGAAAAACCTGAAAGTCAGGTATCAGTTGACTGCCCTCGGGGCAATCGACTGATCTAAAGCCCAGAAACTTTCTGTGAGTTTTCGCAGTCGACTGGTCAGTAGGCTAAAGTGAAAAAGGGGATATTGGCTGATCTGAAGTTTCAAGATCAAAATCATAGGAAAGTATCATGCTATTTTGAGGAATTTTATGTCATGATTGAATATTATATGGTTTGAAAGTCATTAGATGATATTGGATAATAAGTTTTGGTGAATGAAAGGATATGAAAATTTTCCATAGGTATTTAGGATTAAGAAATCAAGAAGGGAAAGTTAAGGACAATTCCTTATGTATATTGATATTGGTTATAATTGGCAAACACAAGGAATCATGAGTAGATTTTAAAGTTGATACAAAATGCCAAACCTTTGAGGAAAATAGAGGATTGTACCAAAAGTCAAGCACATTTGTGGTTTTCATGAAATCATATTTTTCTAGGATAGGGTATATGTTGGTGCAAGTTGCATCAATGATGTTCTCCTTTATGTGTTTTAATGTTTGACAATGTACTTAAGTCAGTAATATGTTGAACAGACAAAGGGGAGCTAAGGAGAAGTAACCTAAGCCTGAGAAAAGTCCTAGTTAAGCTAGGCATGGAAACCCTAAGACCTAGCGAAGGGCCGCTAGGCTCTGGCGAAGGGCTGCCAGAAAGAAAAGACCTAGCAAAGGGCTGCTAGGCACCTGACGAAGGGTTGTCAGGAAAATAAGACCTAGCAAAGGGCTGCTAGGCACCTGACGAAGGGTTGTCAGGAAAATAAGTCCTAGCGAAGGGCTGCTAGGCACCTGACGAAGGGATGTCAGGGGAACAAGTCCTAGCAACGGGCTGCTAGGCACCTAGCGAAGGGATGCTAGGTATCATAACCAAAAGACCTAGCGAAGGGCTGCTAGGCACCTAGTGAAGGGCTGCTAGGTATCGTAACCCTAAGACCTAGCGAAGGGCTGCTAGGCACCTAGTGAAGGACTACTAGGCATAGAAGACCTAGCGAAGGGCTGCTAGGCACCTGGCGAAGGGCTGCTGGGGAATAAAGTCTTGGTCCAAGGGACTGAGCAACTTAGCTGAGCGATGACTAAGGACAGGAGTAGAGACGGGTCAGGGTTTGGGCGTCTCGAGGTCCGGGAGTATCGGAAGCTAAGTAAAAGTCCACCTGAAGGACTGGGTGGCAACCGTCTCCTGAAAGGAGTAGGTGAAGGGCGTGTTCCCGGGGGTGGGAACTCGTGCCGGTTCGACCTAGGGTTTTGTGCAAATCCGAAGTCAGAACCATGTCCTTAGGCTTCATTTTTCATGCATGTATGCTTTGTGTTTGTGTATCTTGCAGGTAACAAGAACCAGAGACAAAGCAAGCCTTGCAGTGTTAATTCAGGGTGCTACCCCTGTGTTGGGGGCGCCCCCAGCAAGGGGGGCGCCCCCCAGTCAGTGCTAAACAGGGAGCTAAGAGAGCAGCTTCGTGATGCAGTCAAAAGGAGTCAACCGGGGCGCCCGGAACATCCGGGGCGCCCGGGTCAACCCTGTTTGTGCTGTTTCACGTTCTAAATGAAGATAAGCGCTCAGAAGGGCGCCCGGGATGTTCGGGGCGCCCTGGTCAACAGTCTTATCTCCCGCGGCGAGGTAGGCGCAAGGATAAGTGTTGACCGAGTCTTCCGGGGCGCCCCCGTCGACCAGGGCGCCCCTAGGAGGGCTATAAAAGGGGCTTCGACCCCTCTTCTTCGAACACACTTCCTAACTGCGAATCTGATCATTCCGACTGACGACAACGTGCTAAAGACGAGGTTCTGCGACCGGGAGGCTCCAGGAGGAAGTGCGCGGCACTTCGGAGGTCCAGATCGGCCGAGCTTCATATTTTATGTTTGGTTTGCAATTAATTTACAGTATTCATTCTCTATATTATTGCTTGTAATATTGCACTGTAAGTCGGGTTTCTCCGCCTCCGGAAATTCCGGAAAGGAGATTATTAGTGGACTCAACGCCGAGTACATAGGCCTTGGACGTACTGACCCTGGGGGGTTGGGAACCAAGTAAATAAACCTGCCGTGTCCCCTGTTTTGTTTTCTTTTGTTTTACTTTTATGTTTCCGCTGCACTAACGCTCTGAGTCCAGAAGTCTTACGAAAGATTTACGAAAGTTTTCACGATCGATATTCACCCCCCCTCTATCGACGGCACCGGTCCTACAATTGGTATCAGAGCCGAGCCGCTCTTCACCGGACTAACCGCCGACGGAGCAAAGACGCCAGGAGTTGAGGGGGAGCCCAGGGGTGAATCAGGTACAATTTTTTTTAATGTCTAATTTTAAATTGCATATTATTTGTTTCACATGCAGGGAGAGAGGGCACTATAAAAATCAGTGCCCTACTCGTAAGACTCGGTCTACACCACCGGCGGCGAAGGAGGTACCAGCGCCAGGAGTCCGGAAGAACAAGGAATATGTACAATGCTTCAAATGCGAGAAGTACGGACACTACAAGAACAAGTGTCCGGCGAAGGTACGGAAAATTTATGTTCCAAAATTTTTTCCTGCAATATTTAGTGATAATTTAGTTAATTTTTCTGATAAATTAGAATTACTGCACAATAAAATTAGCCTCTTGCATGATAAGTTAGAAATTAAAGATGTGACCAAAATATCAGAAATTAATTGTTTAATTCAGAATTTAAATTCAGAAATTAACAAATTTAATTCTGATAATCCTTCTAAATTTAATTCTGATAATCTTTCTGATAAGATTAATTCTAATAATTTGTCTGATAAAATTAATTCTGACAATTTTAATTCAAATAAAATAAAACCTAAGGATAACTCAGAATTCAAATTCGAAAATCCTAAGGATAACTCCGAATTTGAATTTGAAAAACCATAAGGATAATTCTAAGGATAAATATGATTTAATTAAAAATTATTCTGAGGATAAAAATGATTTTAGTCTTGATAATAATTTAATTATAGATAATCCTAAAGACTACTATAAAACCTTAACTAGTGACCCATTTTACTCCACACACTTTGAGGATATTGATTTTGAGGAGGAAATGGAATTTTCTAAGATTAGGGCCATAATTAATGAAAATTACAAAGGATCAAATAAATCAAAATTAATAGAAAAATTCGGAAAGAAAGATAAAAACGAAGAAGAAATATTCGAAATAATGAAAATGATGAATTTAAACCCACAACTGTTAATTAAACCTTAATTAATCAAATTAATTCAATTAAACCTTAATTAATCAAATTAAA
The DNA here is from genome assembly GCA_024364735.1 of Boesenbergia rotunda. Lineage (NCBI taxonomy): Eukaryota > Viridiplantae > Streptophyta > Magnoliopsida > Zingiberales > Zingiberaceae > Boesenbergia > Boesenbergia rotunda. Next base: position 12,115 of record JAGFNQ010009569.1, read on the forward strand.
TCAATTAAACCTTAATTAATCAAATTAAATCAATTAAATCTTAATTAATCAAATTAATTCAATTAAATCTTAATTAATCAAATTACTTCAATTAAATCTTAATTAATCAAATTACTTCAATTAAATCAATTTAATTCAAATTAACTTCAATTAAATCAATTTAATTCAATTAAACTTCAATTAAATCAATTTAATTCAATTAAATTTCAATTAAATCAATTTAATTCAATTTAACTTCAATTAAATCAACTTAATTCAATTAAACTTCAATTAAATCAATTAATTTAATTCAATTAAACTTCAATTAAATCAATTTAATTCAATTACACTTCAATTAAATCAATTTAATTCAATTAAACTTCAATTAAATCAATTTAATTCAATTAAATCAATTTAATTCAATTAAATCAATTTAATTCAATTAAACTTCAATTAAATCAATTTAATTCAATTAAACCTCAATTAAATCAATTTAAATTCAAATAATTCGAATTAATCCACTTAAATTCAATTAAATTCAATTAAATTCAAATAATTCGAATTAATCCACTTAAATTCAATTAAATTCAAATAATTCGAATTAATCCACTTAAATTCAAATAATTCGAATTAATCCACTTAAATTCAATTATATTCAATTAAATTCAAATAATTCGAATTAATCCACTTAAATTCAATTAAATTCAATTAAATTCAAATAATTCGAATTAATCCTCTTAAATTCAATTAAATTCAATTAATCAAATTAATTCAATAAATTCACTTTAATTCAATTAATTCAAATTAATTCACTTTTCAATTAAATTCAAATTAACTCAACTTTAATTCAACTAAATTCAATCTTAAATCACTTAAACCTGAACCAAACTAAAACCTTACCCAAACCGCAACAATTAATTCAATAAAATCAAATATGTCAAAGTGGGTTGACATATTCGCAGGTTCACACGATATGTATCAAATCGAGAATTTGATACATTCTTAGATACAAAAATAAAATGTCTTGACTTGTTTGACTCATGCATAATTGCCATGCCATGCATTTACTATTTTCCTTTAAAATATATGACATGTCATTCATATTTAATTTTTATGCATAATTTAGAAAGGTCATAAGAAAAAGATAATTGAAATTTGGCAACATAGTATTGGGAGGAGGTGAGATGATAGTACGTTGGGGAAACCAACTCTAATAAGATCAAGTCTACTTGGTCTCTTTAGACTGGTGAAACCAGCCGAAGCTACCGATCCAAGACCCAAGCTAGTTAGACCAGAAAATGACCTAATTTAATTTGAAAATGAAATTTCATTAAAAGGCTTTGTCAAGGAAAGGGTGGATGATCCCATAAGGCTACGGCCAAAGAAGGCCTAGTGCCTCGCCAAGACCTGGAAGCCAATTTCTGAAATTCAAATTCAAATTATCTTTTGTCAAATTCGAATCTAACACAAATTTCAATTAAATCTTAGATTTAATAATGGAAAATGATTCAAGCATCTCACAATACACCTATAAGGCAATCATGCTTGTTGTTTTGATATATCTAAAATGGGTGAGATGTTAAGGACTAATGCATTGAAAAATATTTTTCAAAATTGTTTTTCAAAATTGTTAGAATATTTTCCTAAAAATATATTTTTCAAAATAGAGCTTTAACATAATAATGTTTTTATGGAATTCATGCTTGTCTGATTGATTATATATATTACACATTTTTCAAAAAAGGTATATTGTTTTCAAAAATTGATTGACTCACGCAATTAGACACAAGCCTCTTAGGACAACACTAAAGTTCCTTAGGGCACTTAGATAGAGTCAAACGACATTAATGCAGGGGGAGTGCTTTTCATATTTTTCAAACTGCACTTTAAAAACATTACTATTATTTGAAAATATCTTTTCGAAAATCATGCTTTAATCATTATCACTTGTGGCTCTTCGACAAAGATTTTACCTATTGCAAATCAAATGTTTACCTGTTCTTTTGATTCTCATAAACCCTAAAGACACAGAGGAAGGTCCACTTCATAATCTAAAAAGGACTCCGAGGATGTGTCCAATTTAGGGGGAGTCTGAGTCAAATATTTTTTTTCAAAGTCTTAAACTATTTTTTAAAATTATTAGAAAATTCCTTTGATTTGAATCACCTTAAGACTCAAAAGAAGAGTACTTGTGGTCAACAAGCTTCCCAGGACTGAGTCAAGTTTAGGGGGAGGTCAAATTAAAAGAATTATTCAATTACATGCTTTTAAGATTCTAAAAATCTATGCTTTTCAAAATACTACTTGTTAAAAGTTGTGTGACTTATGAAATTATTTTGAAATAATGTTTACTTAGGTTGGAAAATTCCCAGGACACTTAGGAAATGTCCTTGTGGTCAACAAGGTTTCCTAGGATGGTGTCAGACTGGAAAAGAAACTCAATCAAGTAAAATAATTTCAAAAAAAAAATACTTATGTCTTTCAAAACCAATATTCTTAATTTTGAAAAAAAATTATTTTCAAATGTATTGTTAAGTACTTAATTTCTCAAAAAAAATATACTTATATTCTTTCAAAAAGAGATTTAAATAATCTTTTAAGTACTTGCACTCCTTACAAATCATCTTTTCAAAGTACTTATACTTTAAACCTAGAGTATTTTCAAATTTATGCAATTTTTTTTAAAAAATAAAATTGCACTAAGTATTCTCAAAACAAAAATTCAAAGGTTTTTCATTGTTGATGCAAGTTTATATCTTTTTGATGCATGACAAAGGGGGAGAGAGTGCTTAAGTTAGATTTTTTTCAGTTAGAATAGTTTTTACTCTCCAAAAAAAAAAAAAACCTATACCTTTTATCCCAAGGATAGCAAATTAGCCCCTTAAACCAATCTAACTTAAGTTATTGTCAAACATCAAAAAGGGGGAGATTGTTGGTGCAAGTTGCATCAATGATGTTCTCCTTTATGTGTTTTAATGTTTGACAATGTACTTAAGTCAGTAATATGTTGAACAGACAAAGGGGAGCTAAGGAGAAGTAACCTAAGCCTGAGAAAAGTCCTAGTTAAGCTAGGCATGGAAACCCTAAGACCTAGCGAAGGGCCGCTAGGCTCTGGCGAAGGGCTGCCAGAAAGAAAAGACCTAGCAAAGGGCTGCTAGGCACCTGACGAAGGGTTGTCAGGAAAATAAGACCTAGCAAAGGGCTGCTAGGCACCTGACGAAGGGTTGTCAGGAAAATAAGTCCTAGCGAAGGGCTGCTAGGCACCTGACGAAGGGATGTCAGGGGAACAAGTCCTAGCAACGGGCTGCTAGGCACCTAGCGAAGGGATGCTAGGTATCATAACCAAAAGACCTAGCGAAGGGCTGCTAGGCACCTAGTGAAGGGCTGCTAGGTATCGTAACCCTAAGACCTAGCGAAGGGCTGCTAGGCACCTAGTGAAGGACTACTAGGCATAGAAGACCTAGCGAAGGGCTGCTAGGCACCTGGCGAAGGGCTGCTGGGGAATAAAGTCTTGGTCCAAGGGACTGAGCAACTTAGCTGAGCGATGACTAAGGACAGGAGTAGAGACGGGTCAGGGTTTGGGCGTCTCGAGGTCCGGGAGTATCGGAAGCTAAGTAAAAGTCCACCTGAAGGACTGGGTGGCAACCGTCTCCTGAAAGGAGTAGGTGAAGGGCGTGTTCCCGGGGGTGGGAACTCGTGCCGGTTCGACCTAGGGTTTTGTGCAAATCCGAAGTCAGAACCATGTCCTTAGGCTTCATTTTTCATGCATGTATGCTTTGTGTTTGTGTATCTTGCAGGTAACAAGAACCAGAGACAAAGCAAGCCTTGCAGTGTTAATTCAGGGTGCTACCCCTGTGTTGGGGGCGCCCCCAGCAAGGGGGGCGCCCCCCAGTCAGTGCTAAACAGGGAGCTAAGAGAGCAGCTTCGTGATGCAGTCAAAAGGAGTCAACCGGGGCGCCCGGAACATCCGGGGCGCCCGGGTCAACCCTGTTTGTGCTGTTTCACGTTCTAAATGAAGATAAGCGCTCAGAAGGGCGCCCGGGATGTTCGGGGCGCCCTGGTCAACAGTCTTATCTCCCGCGGCGAGGTAGGCGCAAGGATAAGTGTTGACCGAGTCTTCCGGGGCGCCCCCGTCGACCAGGGCGCCCCTAGGAGGGCTATAAAAGGGGCTTCGACCCCTCTTCTTCGAACACACTTCCTAACTGCGAATCTGATCATTCCGACTGACGACAACGTGCTAAAGACGAGGTTCTGCGACCGGGAGGCTCCAGGAGGAAGTGCGCGGCACTTCGGAGGTCCAGATCGGCCGAGCTTCATATTTTATGTTTGGTTTGCAATTAATTTACAGTATTCATTCTCTATATTATTGCTTGTAATATTGCACTGTAAGTCGGGTTTCTCCGCCTCCGGAAATTCCGGAAAGGAGATTATTAGTGGACTCAACGCCGAGTACATAGGCCTTGGACGTACTGACCCTGGGGGGTTGGGAACCAAGTAAATAAACCTGCCGTGTCCCCTGTTTTGTTTTCTTTTGTTTTACTTTTATGTTTCCGCTGCACTAACGCTCTGAGTCCAGAAGTCTTACGAAAGATTTACGAAAGTTTTCACGATCGATATTCACCCCCCCTCTATCGACGGCACCGGTCCTACAGTATATCCTAGCAAATGTGTTTGCAAACCTTTTAGATTTTTTTTAGGTTTGATAAGTTCTTTTTGGTACTAGGGATAAGGTTGCTTGGGTGCAATCCTTTAATGGTGTCCAAGGAAGAAGAACTTGGTTGTTAGGTTGGGTAGAACCTAACTTGATGTTAGGGTGTTAAGTTGGGTAGAACTTCACCTAGGTAAAGTGAAAATTGGGAGAAGACATAGGTTAAGGGAGAGGTTGCCTTAATTTTCATAGAAAATTTTTGGATTTTGTGCCAAACTTGGGGATGGTGATAGATACATGGGTAAATGTATTTTTCCCAAGTAGGTATGGGTACCATAAAGTTCTCCATGAAATTTAGAAGTTTTTGGAGATTTGTGGAATTTTTGGCGCAATTCTGAATTTGGCCAGAAAAGTCTGATATTCATAGTATCAGTCGACTACCCTGGGGGCAGTCGACTGCCCAGGGCTGATTTGTATATCAGCAGCTGGTTGTGTGTCTAAACGATAAGAAACAAATGTATGGGGGTTTAGTACACTGTGTTTAGGATCGTTGAGGATTAAAAGAACCAATAATTGGGATATTATTGGCAAAGGGGGAGAAGTGTTGGGTTTAAGTTGGGAAACCAAACACTCACTTTGCTAGAAACCCTAGGTTTAGGGGGGAGGTGAGATTAAGGGGGAGCATGATTGCTCCATTCTTGGCGTAAGGGGAACCTTGGAAAGGTTCTTAAAAAGCCTTTGTAAGTCCAATGTAGGGGGAGATTGGGAGAAGCTTTAAAAAGCCCGTTTTGATGAAAATCCTAACTTGGAGGGTTAGGTGGTGAAAAGTCCTAACCTGGAGGGTTAGGTGTGGGATGCCTTGGGATAGGATTCCGTTGTGGAAATTCCTAACTTGGAGGGTTAGGTGTAGGATACCTTGGATAGGATCCATGTATGCATTGCATATGCATTTGTTTTAGCATGATTTTTGCTATTGACTACTATCTTGTTTCCCTAACTTAAACGTATTGCCAAACATCAAAAAGGGAGAGATTGTTGAGACAATATGTGGTTCGGAGTGACCAAGTGTTTTGATGTTTGGGCAAAGAATTTAAGTTAGGTTTACCCTTGTGTTCTTATATGTGTATGTTGAGTGTGCAGGTTGTACAGGTTACACATATGGACTTAACTGGACGACCTCGGTACGGTGAAGGGTGGCATGGAGACAAGCTGGAGGCTTGTGTGCACCCGAGGGACCTTGGAGAGTAGGGACGATGAGCTGATGGGTACGGACTTCGAGACATACGTGAAGGATGGCATAGAAGCAAGCTAGAGGCTTGCGTGCATCCGAGGGACGGGAGCCGAAGATGAAGAGGGCGCGAAGGCAATAGTCGAGGTTGCGGACGAGGAGTCAGTCGAGTCGTGAGGGTACGAGTACTGTGTGATTGTACTCGGGAAATCTTAGGGTTCGAGGGCGGAGTGAAATGTACTCGGAAAGGGTAACCTTAGATGGGTGAGTAGACCAATCGACTGGCCTAGGGGCAGTCGACTAATGAAACTCACAGAAGGGTTCTAGCCTGGGACCAGTCGACTGCCCTGGGGGCAGTCGACTGGTAGGTGGCTAGTGAGTTGGCTGAGAATTTGACAAAAAAAGGCAAAATCGCTCGCCCCCAGCGCCCCCGCCGCACACGTCCCAAGGCCATCATGAGGGAGGTAAATCACGGTCCCCGGAATAATTAGTACACAGTTGGGCTGAGAATTGATACACCAAACGCCCAGAGTTTTAATCCAGTGCGCCTCGCGCGACTCAAACCCATGACCTCTTAGACAACACCCCCATGCACTAACCACTCCGGATCCCCATGGGGACTCGAATCCAGTTGGCTGAGAATTCGAGTGTTGGAGTGCAACGGTCGAATTTCAGTGACACCAGTCGACTGCCCTGGGGGCAGTCGATTGGTGGCGAGGGTTTCAGCCCGAGTCCTATTTAAAGGGGACTTCGTGGTGGCTGAGATTCTTGACGAAACAAGCTTGGTTAAGACTTGTTAGTAGTCTTTGGTGCTCAGAGTGTTGCCCGAGTTTGTGGCGAGGTTTCTCCACCCACAAGAGCGACAAGAGCTAGCCGGAGGTTATCCGGGGATTGATCCACCGACGGATTCTTGGATTAGTCACCCGTTCGGGGTGAATACCAAGTAAATCTTCCTTGTTAGCATTGATTAGTGTTTGTCTTATTGTTTTGATTGTATATTCCGCTGCGCAAACTAACCGTGTAGGAAGGAGAGATTCGAAAAGTGTTATTCACCCCCCCCCCCTTCTAGCAACCGGAATGATCTAACAAAGTGGATCTAAAAAAGCAAGCCAAAAGTACCCATCTGCAGATGGAAGAACTCTCGTATACGTAGAGAACTACCCGTCAAATAATCAGCAACAAATCAGTGTATTGTATCAAAGGACATAGTTTTAACTATCATGACAATTATTAAGTATCTAAATAAACCCCTAAATCGTATTAGAGTTAACTTAATCATCTTTTTCATTTACTTATATCCAATTAGATGATAAATTCTTAATTACTCCACATAATCAAATTTAGGTTTAATCCTAAACTAATCCAAGACAAGGTTTGTAGACCGAGATGGATTCAAAGGATTAATCTAGAAATTTCTCCAATGCCATTTATCCTCCATGCAAGATTCCCACATAAGAGTAGAAACCCACCCACCACTGTGACCTCATGGTAAGTTCAAAACAAACAACTATTGGTGGAATTTGAAATCACGCTCCCAAAATCCTTGCAACTCATGGTATCAAAACAACCTATACCTTAAGAGAACTTACAACACTACTTAGATGAAATCAGAGCTCATCAACACAAGTTTATAACAGAACTTCGCAACCTAAGCACAGTGATCTCCAGACAGCAATCCTTGTAAGAATCAAAATGCTATCCAACACCTAAAGATGATATCTGATCAAACACTGTACCCACAAAAAACATAATCCAAACAAGAACAAAACCAATTCAAACATCTGATTCCCATACAAAACGTGAGGCACAGAGCTATGATTCAAAATCCGATATAAATTTCGATCCAACTCATAAACATCAACCTATTCTGAATCCATAAACCCAGCAGGAATGAAACTCTATCAAAATCTGAATTCCGAAACTAAATCATTACACCAACTCATCTCCGCTGACCACACACCGATCAATAGATGCAAATCAGAAATCCAACCAGGGCACCCAAGGAGCTCTGATCCAGTGCACAAAGCTTCTTGATCCTCGATACAGATCCCACTCCTCGCTGTTCTTGAAGAATATCACGATAGATCCAACAATCGCACTGCTGCAGCAACAGCCCAAATCAAGGATAGACCCGGGGAGGATCTGAGACTTAACAGCAAGACACAATGAGGTATCCCTCACCTAACCGAAAATCTAAGCCATGGCGACCATTTTCGACCATGTAGTGGCGCATGATGGGGAGGCCAAGTGACGCCACTCAGTCAAGGCTTGCTCCATGCGATGGGGAGATCTACGTAAGGGAAAACCCATCACCTCCTTGAGTGTCTTGGTGTTGTTTCAGCGTGTAAGAGGGGAACACCGACGATCGCACGGTTGGAGGCAGCCCCGGCGTCGGCGATCAAGAGTGTGGAGAAGTGAGGTAGTGGGATCGGGAGAATGGGATCTCAGCGATGCCAACGAGTGATTTAAGGGTTATGAATTTGCATCTTAGCTCTTCACCTTGAACTAATTAAATTCACACCCTTATAAATAGGATTTAAGCATTTCGACCCTTCATAGTTTAGGTTTCTTTATCTCTTGCCCTTCTAACTTAAGTTTAGGATAACCTAATCCTCCATATCTCTTCCTTGGTCGGTAAACCCTAATTCTTTTCCAGAAATTTTTTCGAAAATTTTCTGGATCACATCCGAAGTATCGTATTTAACAAGTTCAGCCCTTCCAGCTCAACCCTCGAGTTGGAAAATCCTCGTGCAAGCAACCCGGTTGCAGCCCTAGGTCAGACCACTCCACGTAAACCCCCGGGAGCACTCTGATTGAGAGCCTGAGCCGAACCCCTGAATTGGAGTTCAACCTTTCTAGCTCAACCCCCGAGATGGAAAGTCCTCGCGCAAGCAGCCCGATCACGACTTATATTCAGTAAGAAGTCCGTGAGACCTCTCGCTCCTAGTGAAATAACAACAACTCCAGAAAACGTGGACTAAAACGACAGATGAACATGTCCCGCGAAGAAACGCCTATATTAAAACCTATTTTAATGCGCTATGAAAACCCACGCCCGTTAGAGTAACGATCGCGAAACTCACAGAATCATGGGAATGTTATGTCCTCCGACAACTCTTATAAAAAGGTATCCGCTCCAATAGGAGAAGTCAGGGGACGAAAACTTTAATTAATTTCTAATGTAATTCATCTTTGGAATCATCTCTGACTTGAATAGCGGATTGATTATGTCAGAACCTCTTCGGGCATCCTCCTAACTCGTTTTCTTTTTTCAGTACTCTTTAGAAAGACCAAGTCAGTCATCAAAAAAAGCTCGTTCTCTTTACCTGGAATATATCACCGGTGAGTCGGCACGAAAGAGCTTGGGTAGTATCAAGTTTTGATAAATTAATATATGAATCTATCTTATTAAACGATTAATTTAAAAATATTAAATTAATAGATTGTTCGCTATAAATATTTTTGATTTATTTAACTACTGATGAAACATAAATTGAATGACTAACCTAACTTAAATAGGATACATAAACATAAATTGAATAACTAACGTAACTTAAATAGTATACATAGTCGATGAAAAAATTTAAATTTTATTTTAGAATAAAATATAATATTTTAAATGATATAGAAAATTGGACGAAAGTAAAATAAATATTCTCTTGTCTTTTGTAATGCAACAAATAAATTCAAATAATAAAATTTGGCTTTGTGATTTAGCGGTCTTCATTTCAGATTCAACTCTAGTTAAGAGAACTGACCGGAAAAGCCAGTTAATTATTATTTCGGTCTTTACATCGCAATTGCCACATTTCAAAGCTGTCGCCAACGTTGACTTCCGCGTCTGCCAACTCTGGACATTCGTAACTCATAATGCTCACGTTTCTTCTCATTTTTTTAATGAGAAGAAAATTTAAAATTGTTGATCATTTCCATGAATTTTATGATATATTTTAATAGTATTTATAAAATCGAATTAATAATTTTTAAAATTAATTGATTTGAAAGTTGAATATTTGATTGTAAAAAACATAGAATTCAAATGTTATTTTCAAATCTAATTATTATTATTATTATTATAGCCGTTATAACTATAGTCACTATAATATAAAATAATTTAACTAAAATTTATTATTAATATATTATAGTATTTATAGTTAGCTGCTATAATACTAAAATAAACGTATTTGTAGATGAAAACGATGAATAATTTTAAAAAAAATGAATTTGTTTTTTCTAACAGTAGTGTTTATAAAAGGCACATTCCCTTTCTTCCTTTTTTACTTTTATTTATCTGATTCACTTTTGATAAAAATAAAAATTTAAATCATATTTGGTATGATTTGAAATCCATTTACTTGTTCACTTTGTAAAATGTCAATCAACTTTTATATCTATCCACTTTTATTTCATTTTTTTTTTTGGAAAAGAATATTTCTTTACTATAAAAATCTCAATTCCCCTGATTAAAAGAATATCATCAATTAATTTAATTTATTATTTGAGACTCGTCAAGCAAAGAGATATTTTGAATATCAAATTGTAAATGAAATATTATTTTGATAAATTAGAAAAAAAAGAATACTTTTGATGATTATATAAATAAAAAGATGGTCTTTTAATTCTCTGCCTTAATTAATTATCCACTGATAAATATAGAAAGAGATAAGAATCATAAGATCCAAATCCGGGTCGGGATGGACCCGTTAATCGCACCCGGAACCACGCAAAGCCAACAATAATAATAAGAAGTCAACATGTCTCTCAGTGCCGGGCCTTTGACCGGTTATGACCCGTCGCATTTAGAACAGGGAAAAATGGGAAGACCGCTTCCTTCCCTCCTCTTCTCTATAAATTGCCCCACTCCTCTCTTTAATCCCCTTCTTTCCCCCTTCTCTCTCTCTCTCTCTCTCTCTCTCTCTGTTTTCTCGATCTCAAGGTCGATAGCTCCTTCCTCATCTCCGCTGCCCTGTTCTTCATTTTATAAGGTTCGATTCTATCCTTTATTCTGCAGATTTGATATCCGTGAGGTTTTTTTATGCGATTTCATGACCAATATGATTCCGATTGATGGTTTGTATGCTGGTGAGGAAATTTGAGTTAGTTTTAAGGTTTTGTTTGTGTTTTTTCTCTCGTTCTGGAGCTGAGTGCGGTGGATTGATGCAGATCGTCGAGGAATGTCTCCCTTCGGAATGGTGGAAGCAATGGAGAACGGTGGCCGCGACGTTATGGTGCTGCGCAAGGTTGACTCGCGCGCCTCCATCACGGGGGCGGACGACCTCGACCTGGACCTGGCGCGGCTGCCCGACCGACCGCGGATCAAGATCGAGCGGAAGAGGTCGTTCGACGAACGCACGCTCAGCGAGAACTTGGCCGGGGCGAATCTCCGGAAGGTCGACAGCATCGAAAGCATTTTCTCCATCGACGGGCCGAGATCTGCGCTGGACTCGCCGGTCTCGTCGAGGTACCTCTCTTTCGAGCCGCATCCGATGATTGGGAGGCCTGGGACGCTCTCCGGAAGTCCATCGTGCTCTTCCGAGGTCAACCAGTGGGCACCATCGCCGCCTTGGATCACTCATCCGAAGAGGTCCTCAATTATGATCAGGTAACGTATTATTGATAGGTTTCTATACAATACAATGGAGAAGGAAAAGCTGAATCTTTCCTTTCTTTCTATTCCTAAATTGTGGATTTTACCTATTCCATTCTTGAATCCCCTTTTTGTAATTTTGGTTTTATCAATCAATTATTTTGGGAATCCATGCCAAAATCAATCTCGTTCTCAGGTTTTCGTCCGTGACTTTGTACCAAGTGCTATGGCTTTCCTGATGAACGGAGAGCATGACATAGTGAAAAACTTCCTCCTGAAGACTCTCCACCTACAAGGGTGGGAGAAGAGGGTCGATCGATTCAAGCTCGGGGAAGGCGTTATGCCTGCGAGCTTCAAAGTTCGCCATGATCCCATAAGGAAAACCGACAATTTGATCGCAGATTTTGGCGAGAGTGCAATCGGAAGGGTTGCACCTGTGGACTCTGGTTTCTGGTGGATCATTCTTCTCCGGGCGTACACAAAGGCTACCGGGGACATGACTCTGGCAGAATCACCGGAGTGCCAGAGAGGGATGAGGCTCATACTAGCTCTGTGCTTGTCCGAAGGCTTCGACACATTCCCGACCTTGCTCTGCGCAGACGGATGCTCAATGATCGATCGAAGAATGGTAAATTCAGCCATTGATTCTGTTTCCCTCTACTCTGATCTCCAATTTTGTTGCTGCTATTCAACAAGCTAATCTCGCAGGGCGTTTACGGCTACCCTATCGAAATCCAAGCCCTCTTCTTCATGGCATTGCGATGTGCTTTATCCATGCTCAAACAAGACGGCGAAGGGAAGGAGTTCATAGAGAGAATAGACAAACGGTTGCAAGCCCTGAGCTATCATATGAGGAACTATTTCTGGCTCGATTTCCAGCAGCTCAACGTTATTTACAGATACAAAACAGAGGAGTACTCTCACACAGCAGTCAACAAGTTCAATGTCATTCCGGACTCCATCCCCGACTGGATCTTCGACTTCATGCCGAGCCGCGGTGGATACTTCATTGGGAACGTGAGCCCTGCAAAAATGGACTTTAGGTGGTTTGCTCTCGGCAACTGCATTGCCATCCTATCGTCTCTCGCGACTCCGGAGCAGTCTGTGGCCATCATGGATCTGCTGGAAGAAAGATGGGAGGAGCTCGTCGGAGAGATGCCACTGAAGATTGCATACCCTGCTTTGGAGGGTCATGAATGGCGGATTATGACTGGATCCGATCCTAAGAACACCAGATGGAGCTACCACAATGGAGGAAGTTGGCCCGGTGAGTTAACCTTGTTGTTTTTCTCTCGTTGATTTGCAGGTTCAATGAATATCGATCTATTTCTCATACCAGCTCGATGATATTCCATGCAGTGCTCCTCTGGCTCTTCACTGCAGCATGCATCAAAACCGGTCGCCCCCAAATTGCCCGACGCGCGATCGATCTTGCAGAAAGCAGGCTGTCCAAGGACGGATGGCCGGAGTACTACGACGGCAAGCTCGGCCGGTACATCGGGAAACAAGCGAGGAAGTTTCAGACATGGTCGATCGCAGGCTACTTGGTAGCAAAAATGATGCTGGAAGACCCTTCGCATCTAGGCATGATCTCTCTAGAGGAGGACAAGGCAATGAAGCCCCCCGTAAAGAGGTCTGCTTCATGGACTATCTGAAGCCAGGAGAGCCTGGGAAGGAGAAGACAAATGCTTCACACGGTTCTTTCAAATATATGTGCAGATGTGCTTATGGTATATGTATAAAATCTTGGCACCCGTAGAAAATGTCATCTTGTAGCAGAATGAATTCAGCTATATATCAAAGAAAATATCAGAAGCAAAAGTCTTGTAGTTTTTTTTGAGTAGATGAACAGCGCCATCATCACCAATTTGTAATTCAACATTGCAGAATGTGGATGGTCGCATCGCTGACCAACTGATTTGTATTTAATACCATATATGGAATTGCTAAGATCAGTTGCTGGTAGTTTTGATCTAAAAGAGTATTAATTTAGCTATCCAAAATTTCATGAAAGTGTGGACTATAAACGAATAGAAAGTGTTTATATTTACTTAAAAATAATAATCAGGTGCATAAAACTCTGAAGTTATGGAAAAGGAAAAGAATTTTAATTTTACTATTGAGTGAAACTTTATTTCACAATTTATATTTACTTAAGAGAAGGGGATTTTTCAAATCCTTGAAAGTTGAACGGGGATTAGTATAGGGATGTTATTTTCATTCCTGAATTCGTCTAGATAATAATATAATATAATATTTTATAATTAATTTCTTATATTAATAATTTTATGAAAGGAGTTGAAAATTAAAAATATTTTTGACCAAGTCAATAAATATTTGAAGTGTGAATGGAGACGGGATGAGGATTTAATTGTAAACCCGGGGTTAGTTTTCATGTGATCAACCGAATCAAGTTAGGTGCTACGTTATATTTGATATCTTTTGTCTAAGTGTGCAGGTACTTAGGAATATAAAGAGTCGAACGGAAAACGCAGCGAGTAAGAAGGATGGTACAGGAAAGGAGTCGACGGGCTCGGTACATTCGAGGGACGAGGAGCTACTCCACCTTCACGAGGGGAATTGTTAGTGTGCTTTTCAACTGCTTTGGATCGATAACCACATAGGTTGTTAATTTTGTCTCCTACTATTTTTTATGTTATTTATTTTAATTAAGTAATTTGTTCGTCCTTGTTAAGCAAAAATAAGAGAAGTGGTAATTTCTAATTTCAAGTTATTCGCCCCCTTTAGCCCAGCCAATACGACTTACAATTGATATCAGAGTTCAACTATTTTAGAAGGATTACCGCCAGTTAAAGCAACAAGAAGATGATCGAATTTAGCAGGGAGAATTTACCGTCTAGAAAAAGAAAATGGAGGTATATTTCAAAATTGATTTTGATATTTTGTTAATAATAAAATATGATTTTGAAGAATGAGAAAGGAGGAGAAATTGAAGCATATCACTGGACCAAAAAGCAAAGAGAAGACTTCGTGGCAAACGGTAAGATAAAGTTTCATCTACTAAGTGTACTACCGCCATACGAAGTCTACTAGATCAGCGCCAATGACTTCGCCAAAGAACTCTGGGAGAAGTCCCTGGACCTCCATGAAGGAATCTCGGAGGTTAAGCTAGTGAGACGAGACCTACTTCGGGGTCAACTAATAAACCTCCGGATGGGAAAGGGTGAAGCAATGGCTCAACTACACGCAAAGATTAAGGAACTGATCACCGATCTCAATAACGTCGGAGAAATGGTAATGAATCAAGATTTACTAAGATATCCACTAAATGCATTCTCGAGAAGGCGAGAACACTAAAATGGGCGTCGATAGTAAACTCCTACATCGCCAAAGACCTTGAGGTACGTAGTTTATAAAATTTATTTTCTACTTTTGAATTACACGAGTCTAAATGTGCAGACTTAAGAAAGAAAAAGAAGTCGAATCAGGATTTAGCACTGCAAGCTAAGAATCATAGCTCGACGAAGACGAGGAAGTTTATGTGATAAGAAAGCTTATATGATAAGGAAGTTTCCAAAGTTTTTTAAATTCAACAACTTTGATGAGAAACAAACAATAAAGCTATTTGAAAAAAAGAAAAGTTCGGTGTTATAACTACAATGAAAAATGGCACAGATAACTGTCTCATATTGAAGAATAAAGGAAAAGACAAATTGATAAGAAGATCCAAGCATAAGAACCAAGCCATGTGGGATTAAACATTGTAGAGTCCGAGAAAGAAGAATATGCCAAACTAGCATTGATGACCAATTATCAAAAGACCAAACAACAGCAGCGAAGAGCATCGATGAAGGAGGTACTTCAACCTACGAATCCGATATAGTAAGTGAGATACAACTCTTCCCTCTGACAAAAAATATGAAGCTATTAAAATGTTAAATAGAATCTCATGTAAAACTAAGACCAAATATATAATTGAAAAGAAAAAGTGTGCATGTTTACTAGAACACATTCATCAACTCTAAATTGAAAATGAAAAATTAAAAAACAAACAACAAATAGAAATAATAAAAAAGAATTCTACATGTTCAAATTATGCTTACTTACAAATTTCAAATATTAGATATTATAGAGAACTTAATTGGTATTTTAGAAATCTTAGGAGTTAAATTATGAAAGTTACTAAAAATAATATTCCAAAAAACATTTAATTAATCTTAGGAAATAATTTATTTTGAATACCAAAATCTATTCTAGCATATTAGGTTAATTTTTGTGCGCGCTAGAATTTAATCATATTTTTATTGCTAGCATTTTTTTAAATAATCTTTCGAACGCACGTTTACAATTTTAATTGGTTTTAAATTTTTTTTGTGATAGATATCAATGTATATTAGGGCAAAAAATTTTTAAGATTTTTTTTTTTACTGTCATACAAATTTTATAAAATTTTAAATCTAAAAATATTTCGTAGATTAATTTTAAAAATCTTGATTTTTCAAAAAATAACCGTTGTATTTTGATTGTGTGAAAAGATTAGATAGCAAGTTTTGATGTCTAAATTAATATTTTAAATTTGATGTCAAAATTTTCTACTTTAAAGAAAATAATTTTTATCATCCAAATAAAATTTATTTTCTCATGATATTTTATAGAAAAATGATATGCAACAAGAATTTATAGCATGAAACCCAACATGAATGACGTGACATTCTAATTATAGCGATTCCCGACGGATTCACTATACCCCCCAGGGTATAATTTTATTCGGGGCGACGGCCGGAGGCCGCCGTTGGTGTCCAAGTGGCAATCGGATGCGTATATAAAAAGTGTCACGTTATTCATGTTAGATTTCATGCTACAAATTCATGCTGCGTATCATTGCTCTTTTTTATATAATTAGAATGATTATTTTGATACATTTAATACAAATTTATAAAATTCTCTAACTGATAAATGATTTTTTGAAGGTAGGTTTGGATTAAACTAATTTTTTTTGGTGAATATTGGTTAGATTTCACAAATCGGAAAAATTAGCAAATTATTTTGCTAAAAAAATTTATTTTTAAGGATTTATTTTCTAAAATAACTATTCCTATTAGAAATAATTTTTTTGAGAAAAATAAAAATAATTTTCACATGACAATTTTTCTTATAATTAGAAAAATAAGTTTTAGTAGTAACAAAAATTTTTGATATTTTTTTAACAATTATAAATAATTTTTAAATTATTGAAAAATCTAAGGTTTAAATTTTAAAAATTATTTCAGTTGTAAAATAATTTCAAAAAATTACAAAATTTTAGATCAATGTTGTACTACCTATTGGAATTTTTTCTAATTTTTTTAAAAACTTTTTCTCTCATTTTTGTATATCCTATTTTTGATATGATTTAAGGGGGAAATTTATGAGTGATAAGTTATTGGGGAGATTGATTTTAATTGAAAATTTAATTCTTACACTTAATTTAATTGCCCTGAATTATAAATTGCACTTAATTTACAATATTAAATGTCATGATTTTTTTTTTCAATCTTATTGTATCAAGTTTTTTTTTCTTATTTATTAACCCTAATTTAACTCGGATTGATACATATAAAAAAATATAGAGATTGTAAGTATACTCGGGTTAGTTTTGATATGATCAACCAACTCAAGTTAGGTCCTGCATTGTATTTTATTCCTTGTGTCTAAGTATGCAAAAACTTAGGAACACAAGAAGTTGAACGAAAGACCCAACGAGCGAGAATGATGACATGAGAAGAGAATCGACGAGCTCAATGTGATGGGGTTGAGTACCCCGTGGCGGACATGTGAGCTGAAGAAGCTGAGTGGCAAGATGTAGCGAGTTTGAACGACTCTCTTTTTGGAGCTCCCGAGACCTTCTCGGGAAGGGGATCTCTCGCCCCCCCCTCCGCGGTAGACACACCCCGGAGATCAAATTAGAAGACCCCCTCCCGGGAGCACCTCGGGATGCCGGGTCCCGAGACCATCTCGGGGAAGCAGAGTGCTTGGGACCCGCCGGGCCAGAAGACCTCAAGATCACCTCGGGGGAGCAGAGCCCAGGAAGCATTCAGCCTCAAGTAACGGTCCCCCTTTCTTCGGATCTGCGGATAACCATCACCCTTTATCGTGGAGTCATCATGACCCATAAATGTCGCAACGGGTTGAACATGATGGTGGCGTGGACCGTTGCTAAGGTTATCCAATAACCGACAAACGGGGGGACGTGGCCAAGATCACGGAGACGCACGAAGGCAGCCGCCGCAGGTATAAAAAGTACTCCAACCCCGCACGAAGACAAACGGGGGGACGTGGCACATACTTTCTTGCCTTCTTCTCATCTCCTCCATCGAGGCATTGACTTGAGCGTCGGAGTGGGCTCCACCGGATAACCTCCGGCGTGTCCCCCTAACGCTCGTGTTAATCTCGCAGGATGTGGAGTTCCTCCTCTAGCGTCAGCATCCGCGTGGGCTGAACCCTGGTGACTGGTCATCGACGTCGATTCCTTCCAGAACAAGTAACTGGATCACTTGGTGGCCAACACCGTCAAAGAAGCGCTCGAACAATACCAAATCGAGCACGCCACCTCACAGCGAGGTGTTTCTATGTGGGAGGAGATCCCTAGAGTCTCCATCTCGCACCCTCAACCGCGAAGATCCATCACACCACCGGGGTGACGCGCCGGCGCAGCCCCGGAACACCGGCGAGACTCCCTCGGAGATATTGAGAAGGTCAACTTGGTAGCATCTAGCGCATAGAGACACAAAGAGGAGCAGGGGAAAAGAGGGGAACCTAAGTCCTCCCGTAAGTCTCCCTCTACTCCCTTCTCGTTGGAGATTGTGGAAGACCCCATGCCGAAGCAGTTTCACGGGTCGGGGATTGCCGAATACGACGGGAAGGCAGATCCGGAGGATCATATCTGCAAGTTCGAAAATGTGGCTCTCCTCCACCAGTACACCAACGGGGTAAAGTACCAGGTGTTCTTCAACACCCTATCCGGAGCGGCCCAACGATGGTTCCAGAGGCTGCCCCGGGTTCTATCAACTCCTTCATGGAGTTTAGAATCACCTTCCTCCACCACTTTGCCAACAGCCGTCGTTATCAAAAGATGGCATTAAACTTGTTTGCTCTCAAACAAAAACTGAGGGAACCGCTCAAGGAGTACATCCAGCGATTCAACCGGGTGGCACAGGATGTGTCAAAAGCGATGTCGGATATCCTCGTCTGTGCTTGCACTCAGGGGCTTCCGGAAGGGTATTTCTTCAGATCTCTGGTGAAGAAGTCATCACCAGTTTTGACGACCTGCTAGGGCGCTCTATCAAATACGTCAATGTGTAGGAGGTGCAGTTCGCCCGTCGTAAGGAACCAACCGGAGTTCCCCCTCAGGTCGTTACCCGGTCCGAGAGGAGGGAACCCCGACCCTAGCCCGAGGAAAAGACCTTCACGTAGGGAAGGACCAATGGGATGGGAGACGAAAGCTAGTCAAGACAGTGGACACCAAGCAGCCGGAACCACTGATGAAGTATTGCGGTTTCCATGGCAGTACGACACACTCCGCCGAGGAGTGCCATGCCTTGAAGAAAAAATTGAGTGAAGAGGCATACCCCAAACCTTGGAAGAAGTGGAAGAAGACGGGGTATCGTCGAAATTCACCTCGGTGAAGTGTTTCTCCCAGACGGAGGCAATCGGGAGAGAATGAGACCCGACACCGGTCTCGCTCTCGGTCTAGGGGAAGGAGCTGGGGGCCAGCACCCTGCAGATCTCCCTCCTTGGAAAGAGACCCCCGGAAGGGCAAGGCCCCTGTACGCGCCCCACCCTCTGGACATGTGGGAGTTATCTCTGGAGGACCCACTGGGGGAAATTCCCATCGGGCCAGGAAATCCAACACCCGACGTCTGGAGAACTATGCAATTGGGACGAGACGGAGCCAAGATCGTGGTCCTACGATCTCGTTTGACCCCGAAGACTTGGAAGAGGTGGAAGCTCCCCATGAAGATGCCTTGGTGATCCTTGCCCGCATCGCCAACTATGAGGTCAAGCACATCTTCGTGGATACATGAAGTTCAGCGAACATCTTGTACAAGGCCGCGCTGGATAAATACAGATCGATGAGGATGAACTACTTTCGGTCTCAACCCCGCTGCTCGGATTCACCGGGTATCGAGTACAACCGATAGGGCAAATCACCCTATCACTATCGTTGGGTAGCGACGTGCTCGAGAGGACTCGGAGGACACCCTTCTTGATCGTATACGCTCCCTCATCCTACAACGCCATCTTGGGCCACCCGGCGCTCAGTGTCTTCTAGGCGGTGGTCTCTGTCTACCACCAGAAGATAAAATTCCTGATTGGCGACCGAGTGGCTAAAGTCAAAGGAGACCAACTGGTGTCTCGGCGATGCTACAGTGGGGAGGTCAGAGAGGAGTCCTAGAAGAACCTGAGAGCGTAGGAAGACTAACCGAAGGAAGCGGTCATTCATCGAGGGGCAGGAACGAAAGGCTCACAAAGCTAGAGCAGGCCAACTGTCTCCAGTCTGGTCACCCCCGGTAAGATGTGTGTCGCATACTGTGTGCTTGCCTGTGTGTTCTTGTTGCTTTGCAGTGAATTTATGAAATAAAGAAACATGCCCTTGCACAAGTACCAGTACGTCAGAAAAAACCTTAATGTCTCACAGTGTTGCGGATGCCCAAGGTACTTAGGCTTGGTCTGGGTGCTACGAACCCCTAACCAAGAAATCAAAACCCTAATCTCTTGCGATACTGCGGAGGCCCGAGGTGTCACGCCCCGAGACCCAGGAGCCGCTATTCCAATATAAAATCGGACAGCACCTCCCCTGTCCGGCGGACAATTTACACATACACACAGATAATATAACACAACCACGCAGTTTAAAGGGCCTCAGGCCTCAGATATATGCAAAAACAACAGTTATATGATTATAACTATCGAAAAACCAAATCCGAACTCACCTGAGCTGCCAGGGGGCAGGATCAAAATCAAAATCGAACGAAGTCCAACATAGGACTCAAAAGTACAATACCATCCAATAAAACGTGCATACATGGTTAAAACATCACAACGGAAGCATAGGAATACTACAGGGTCCATATCAAAACAATGAAAAACCAACAAGAGCTCCTCTGGAGCTGGGGACTGGCGGCTCGGGATCTCCTCGCAGACATCAACCTGAAATAAAAACATATATGGCAACGGGGTGAGTCCATAGCTCAGCGAATACCCAACAGATATGCATAGAAGGTTATACCAACACTAAGAGTTCAGCTAATACAGACTCATATCAACAGTAGAGAAAGACTAGTACTGAACATACTGAGTAGATACATACCTGAATCCATCTAACCTGGAAAGAGGGTAATAAATACCAAATGGAACAACAATAGACATATAAGCAGGATAACAAGTCTCCAGTATATGCAATGTCAAACAAGTGCAAGAATCAAGTGCAGCAAACAATGCACGATGCAAAGTATGCACATGGTGCAATGACATGTGTCACCCCTAGTCCCAGTCAGGATATCGTCCACGAAGTCCGCGTGGGTAGAGCTGTGACAACCTGTACCCAGTCAGGACATGGTCCACAACGTCCGCGTGGGTCGGCATGCAATAATGCAAGGATGGTGCATGCCCCAAACATATAAAGCACCCTGATGCAATGACATGTGTCACCCCTAGTCCCAGTCAGGATCGTTGACGGGCCCAAACTATGTGTCACAAAAGTAGGCCTCAAATTTAGATGTAAATGAATAGCTGGAAACCCTTTTACAATCAAAAATATGGAAATGTAATATAGGGGCCACAGGTCGTATTTTTCTCGGGGATAGTTGTCTAGTTTGATTCAAACTTGTAATTATGTGTCGTTTTTGTGTTTTTGGGTTTCAAACAAGTAATTGGATTTTGGTTTGTAATTGAAAATGAAATGAAATGGAAAAATAGAAACCTTGATTTAATAAACTCGAGCAAGAAAATTGGCACCAAAAAGCTCAACTAGTGGAAACCTAAGTAAGCCATAGGATTTAACCAAAATTTAGAAAAAACAAGCCTAAATTCAAATGCAATAAAGGACTAAGCAACAGATAATTGCAGTTCCGAAAATGACCCAACTTAACACAAGTGATAGCCTACAAAGATTAGCAAGAAGACACCAAACAAACTCAAACTAATTACAAGATTTGGATGCCAACAAATGCAACAAAATTTCGGAAATGGCTGAATGCTCTACCAGTAATATTCAAATGTTATTCTACACCATCAGACAAGTGAGAAACACTAATGCAATCAGTGTTCAATTCAGCTTGGCATGCAAGTGAACAAATGTGCCAAAACCGAACCTTTTGTGCCAACTAGTGCTTTAAACTTGCTGAAACAGGACCACTAATTCTGAATTAAAGCTAACCGAGGTCAGTTTTGGAAGTTAAACTAAAAGCAGCTGAAACTCAAGGATGAAGGAAAGAAATTCAGAAACAATTGGAAGAGCAACTAAGAAATGGCTAAAGCAGAATTTGCAAGTGCAGAATTTCAGAATTCCTGATCAGAGTTCGAAATAGATTATCCGGTGGTAATGCAAAACTAATTGAGCAACTAAGCTCACTGCTTGACACTAGCTTAAGGAGTAATAAACCTAGTGATTTCTGAATGTAGCTAACAAATCAAAAGCAATCTGCATGCAAGGGGAAGAAAATTCGGATTCGAAATTGGCAATGCAAATAAACCTGTCCAGAGATTAATCTACAAACCAAATTCGAATTGAATGCAATTGGTAGGAACTCTAAAGCAATGATTCACCAACCTAGGGCCTTTTGAAGTGCTGAAATTCTACAATGCAGAAACACAAAGTTGAAATGCAGAAACTTAATGGAAAATTCAGAAACACTTGGCACGTTAGCTGGAATTGGCACGCAACAACTAAACACTATTGAACTGAAAATTTAACTCAATCTAGTGCTAAACAAGTTACTAACTTACTGAAATTGAAGATTAAAATCCTAATTAAGCTAAACAATTCAGAAAACTAAATCCAGCAGCTGATCTAATTGCGGAAAAACAGAACAGATTCGCCAGATATTAAAATTACAACTAAACAATGAGAATTTATGATCTAAACTACTCCTCGATCCATCTTGAGCTCAGAATCTTCTTGGTTGTCAATCAAGAGCTGGCTTCGAACCCCTAGGCTCAGCAAATCGATGGAAAAACGACTTCAATCCATAAAATCTGCTCAAACTGCTTCAACTGGGAAATTCCAATCCGAGACCTTTAATCTCAACTTGCCGAGCTGCGATGAAGATTTGGAGACGACCTGAGCGCACTTGAGAACCCCTACAAGAAGCTCAGGTGATCTGAATTTGCGTGTAGCTGAGATTCAAGCTCCCGGGCCACAGAGACTGCGAAACCCTCAACAAGCTCTGTCCGGATGAAGTTTGAGCTGAATTTCGGATCGAGATTGCCTCCAAAGGATCCAGATGATGAATTTCAATAGGAATCGAGGTGGTCGCGCCTTGGATTGAAGAAGAAATGAAGAAATGAGGAAGAACACGAAGAACTCGAGCTTGCGGCGAAGACGCGACAAGGGTAGGCTCTGTGGAGAATTTTCTTAAGTATTAACCCATGGACGGCTCAGATCGAATTGCTTCAATCCAACGGCTGATCTTGGTCTGATTTGAGCCAAACTTTGATGATGATGATCTGGGGTCAGGATCTGCCTCGTGGTAGCTCGGATCCTCCAGATTTGCAGCGGATGGTCCAGATCAAGCTAATCTTTGAATGGATGATCTAGAGCTTTCCAAGCTTGATCCAACGGTTGATCTTGCTCCGATTGGGATGAAATCTTCAGATCTTGATCAGGGTGCTTAATCAACCCTAGCCCTAGCTCGGATTGCTTCAGATTACCCCGGATGGCTCAGATCTAGTCGCTTTCGAATCGGATGGCCCAGATTTAATCGTGATCTTGATAATCTGATCCGGATCACTTCCGACTCGAGTTTGACCCAATATGCCCTAGATCCTTGAACCTTGATGCCTACAAAAATAGATCAAGAATTTAGTGGCCAAATTAATCCAAAAATTTGCATATTTGCAATTAAGTCCAAAATAAAGGTAAGTTCTAAAACCTAGGGCAATTTCACAATTTTGACAAGAAAAACATAGATCAAACATGGATTTTAGTAGCTCAAATGATCAATAAAATGGAATCTATCAATCGTCCACAACGTCCGCGTGGATAGAGCTGTGACAACCTGTACCCAGTCAGGACATCGTCCACAACGTCCGCGTGGGTCAGCATGCAATAATGCAGAGATAGTGTATGCTAGATACACATACCTCCCTCCTAAGTTCCCAGTATACTAAGTCTCAGTCTGAAATCCTATAACAGGAAATACAGGTAACCTACAAGGTATACTGACCGGAACACTACCAATCCCTCAAGATCAAATGCAGGAGACAATACCACGATCTCTAGCATACAAATGGATATGACAATACCTGAGACTGTATTGAACTAACAACAGAATAACTCAGGGATGAACAACAAGTATCCAGAACTGGCATAATAAACAGGGATAAACAACAAGATCCAGAACAGACATAATAACCAAGGATATCGTAGAATCTTACTGCTATCTATAACATTCTATGCATAACAAAATGACAATATCAAGATAGATAAGTCAAAGGGTACCCGCCTCAATCGTAAGATGCTCGTAACCGGAAGAACCTCCCGTCTGATAATAATCCGATCAAGCTCCTATATCAAGGATGCATTTAATTAGCTATTACAACGATAATAGCTAGCTAACCAGTCCCTAAATCATATTAGGGTTAACCTAACCATTTCCTTTCCATTAATTACCTCTAATTAAATGAAAGGGTTCTAATTACTCAGCGTAATCAAGATTAGGTTAAATTTCTAGATCTAATCCCACAATTGACCTATTATTCCAATTGAGCTAAATAGCCATATTAACTAAACTGATCTAATATAACCCACGCCCTTAAATTACAGATTTTGCAACCACTGGGGCTCACGACCCTAACTCCGCATGTATCAGAGCAAACAGATCCAATATTGGGAGCAATTACAACAAACCATCTAGTAATTACTCATGTACCTTAATTAATCCCCTATTCTCCTTCTCTGGTAGGAGACCTCAGCAAGGAATAGAGGCCGATAACAACAGTTGACCGAATGGTGAGCTGCAACACAAGCTGTAATTGATCATTCATTCCGAATCAACAGAATTAACCTGCTACTTGAATCCATAGCCTAATACATAGCTCATTTAATATAAGATGGAATCATGGGTCACATATTCCCTAAGCTTACCTCACACACGGTCGCCCAAATTTCCAACCTCACACAGCAGAATCGCTGCAAGAAAGTGCTGAGCAACCTCAAGCTGCTTCCTAGCAAGATCAATTGAAGAATCTCACGGCAGGGGGGTCTTCCACAGCCCCAAGCAAAACCACACCGTGAGTTGAGCAAGGAGCAAGCAATGAAAACCCAAATCTAAGATCGAATTGGTTCTGCCACCACACACAAGAATTCGATTCATACTCAACCTCAACTCCAATTATTGTATACACGATCGTGTTAGCTAGAGGAAACCTTACTCACGTTGCTACCGGCGTCGCTCCCTTGAACGAAGACCAACCATTGATCGGCGATGAATTAGCTCTCGAGTTCCTGGCTAAGTGAACCCTAGCTCACCTCCGGTGGGGCTCCGACCGCGCGAGTATGTCGTCGGCCGACTTGACCACGGCTGTGCCCCAAAACGCCTGTGGCGAATCCCTATCTCCCGCTCGCGAGGTGATTTGGAAGTCGAGGAAGTCGGAACCCAGTCGCTCGCCCGATCCCAAGGCTGTGACTCGCCGGAGTGGTGGATCAGGCAGTGCTCGTGGTGGTGGCGGCTTCGATCGGCCGAGGAGGGTGTGCGGCGCGTCGAGTTCGGCTGTGGAGGAATCGAATGGCCAAAACAGTGAGCCCTAATCGGCTCTTAAGGTGGCCATTTTGCAGTTTGGTCCAACCAACTTCCTTCTAATTGCAAAATCACCCCTAGTTTTAAACTTACTTACATTTTAGTCCTTGTAATTGTTTGTCTTATTAACTTTTGATCCCTAAATTTGTGTCCAAGGACTCGGAAGCCCCGGAACTCTAGGAAATTTTCCCGAAGAATTTTCCAGGGTGAGATAAACGTGCCGGATTTTTACATCCTCCCCCACTAATAAAAATTTGGTCCCCAAATTTCGTTTATCACCCATAACAGGTACTAACAACATATAGATAGTAATATGCTGAACGAAATCCCATCATATATACTAACCCCATATCGTATAACTACTATACGGAAACTAACCATAAGTTTCCGAGTAGGGTAACGTCCTACTAAAACCAGTGGTCTCCCGTGACCATTGGTTAATAAACAACATCTCTCCAACCAGTAGGGTCACCCTATACCCCATCTATAGGTATCCGTAATAAGCATAAAAAGGTACTGATTCCAATTATCTCTATTTTAATTGACAAGTAACTAATCAAACATCATACCCCGAAAAGTCGCTCCCTGGGTCTGCGGTGCCTCCTCTCTGGTGGTCGCATACGCTCGTCCCGTCTCCGGCAGTGGGGGTGGTACTGCTGGGTACTGCTGTGGCTGTGGCACCGCCAGGTACTGCTGCGGCTGTGGCGGTGGCTGATACTGTGGCTGTGGCACCGCCGGGTACTGCTGCGGCTGTGGCGGTGGCTGATACTGTGGCTGTGGCACCGCCAGGTACTGCTGCGGCAGCGGCAGTGGCTGATAGTGTGGCTGAGACTGCGGCTGATACGGTGGATAATCCTGCTGCGGAGGAATACACTGCTGCTGAGATCCTAATGCTGAACTCGGCGATACAGCTGAGGTGTAGCAAGCCTCGTATCCTGGCATACAATAGGCAGGTGCTGGAGGGGCGGACTGCGGCTGACGGAAAGAAGACTGTGTCCCATACCCTCCCCTATGAGATCCTGACCGACTCATATGCCCGCTCTGTCCAGTAGCTCTCGTACCCTCATGCTGTGCTTTCATCGCACAATCACGCTTAATATGCCCTGGTAGCCTACAATAGTAGCAAACAGAATGCTCAAGTGGGCAATCCGCCCTAATATGCTCCCGAGAACCACACTGTACACAATATGATCCATCAGTAGATCTCTCCTGATTCTGCTGAGGAGATCGAAAGGATCCCGCCGAAGAACGACCTGACTTCTGGGGCCTGGATGATGCCTCAGAGATGCCCTGAGCGAACTGACCCTGGCTGCCGCGCTTTTGTCCAGTAGTCTGCGGCTGCTGAGTCTGAGCTGAGTCCGATACAGTCTGCTTCCCTTTCTTTGTACCTCCAAACAACCTGTGCTGAGTCATCTCAATCATGAGCGCTCGCTCTAAGGCCTCTCGATAAGAAGTCGGGACAAATCCTGACATCCGAGTCTGAATATATGGCGCTAGACCCATATGGAATTGAGTCATCCTCTCTAGGTCATCTGCAACCAGGTGTGGGCAATACTCTGACAGACGGGTAAACTCCGCCTCGTACTCCAATACTGATAAGTCTCCCTGCTTGAGAAATATGAAATCCTGTCGTCTAGCCATGCGGAACGATACTGGAAGGTATCTCACCTCAAATGCCTCCCGGAATGTGTTCCAGGTGACATGCTCCTCACTAATAACGGTCTGCTGCGTAGTCCACCAGGCATATGCCTGATCTCGCAAGTGATAGTATATACCTAATGCTACCCTTCTACATCCATGTAGGTCAGAAACCCTAGTCGTGCCGTCCAGGTCACCTAACCAGGCACGTGCAACCCAATTGTCTGAAATTCCTTACCCTAGCATAAGTCGATCCTATACCGATTGAGCCAACTACGGTAAGCAGCTCCAGTTTCTCGCTTAGCTAATAATAGCTAAAACATGTACTATAAATAGTACGGTCTAAAACAACCAAAATCCTTATCCTCCAATAGGTTGTCGACATATTCAACCTTAGTTGTCCGATTCAACAATCGGGGCTACTAGAGAATTAACATTCTCTGCTCTCAGATCTCATCCGCAACATATCACTAATCGCTCATATGAACGATCACGAATAAGATAGATTGACAACATGTTAATCCAACTAAACCAAGTCTACATATAGCTATACAATACGAATATAAGATCCCACCAAGCTGGGATAGTCCAACCAATCCAAAATCTAATACTGTGCACTAAAGTTAAGATAGTACTAGAAAGATATACCTTTTTGCCGCCTGGAGAAGTCCTGTCGATGCCAAGTCCCAAATTGCCGTTGCATCGCAACCACGGCTTTAAAAATCCATAATGTACTCGGATGAATAACATCAAACCCGAGCTCCGACACCTACCAGTACAGTGTTAGATTTAAATTCCGAGAAATCCACGAATCGATAGTATCCAGCATCCTGGGCTTGATACCAAAAATACCAAAAATAAATTGATACCAGATAAACACCGTAAATCCCGTAAAACACGTAGGCATCGGAACCTACGCTCTGATACCAAAATAAATTGTCATGCCCCGAGACCCAGGAGCCGCTATTCCAATATAAAATCGGACAGCACCTCCCCTGTCCGGCGGACAATTTACACATACACACAGATAATATAACACAACCACGCAGTTTAAAGGGCCTCAGGCCTCAGATATATGCAAAAACAACAGTTATATGATTATAACTATCGAAAAACCAAATCCGAACTCACCTGAGCTGCCAGGGGGCAGGATCAAAACCAAAATCGAACGAAGTCCAACATAGGACTCAAAAGTACAATACCATCCAATAAAACGTGCATACATGGTTAAAGCATCACAACGGAAGCATAGGAATACTACAGGGTCCATATCAAAACAATGAAAAACCAACAAGAGCTCCTCTGGAGCTGGGGACTGGCGGCTCGGGATCTCCTCGCAGACATCAACCTGAAATAAACATATATGGCAACGGGGTGAGTCCATAGCTCAGCGAATACGCAACAGATATGCATAGAAGGTTATACCAACACTAAGAGTTCAGCTAATACAGACTCATATCAACAGTAGAGAAAGACTAGTACTGAACATACTGAGTAGATACATACCTGAATCCATCTAACCTGGAAAGAGGGTAATAAATACCAAATGGAACAACAATAGACATATAAGCAGGATAACAAGTCTCCAGTATATGCAATGTCAAACAAGTGCAAGAATCAAGTGCAGCAAACAATGCACGATGCAAAGTATGCACATGGTGCAATGACATGTGTCACCCCTAGTCCCAGTCAGGATATCGTCCACGAAGTCCGCGTGGGTAGAGCTGTGACAACCTGTACCCAGTCAGGACATGGTCCACAACGTCCGCGTGGGTCGGCATGCAATAATGCAAGGATGGTGCATGCCCCAAACATATAAAGCACCCTGATGCAATGACATGTGTCACCCCTAGTCCCAGTCAGGATCGTCCACAACGTCCGCGTGGATAGAGCTGTGACAACCTGTACCCAGTCAGGACATCGTCCACAACGTCCGCGTGGGTCAGCATGCAATAATGCAGAGATAGTGTATGCTAGATACACATACCTCCCTCCCAAGTTCCCAGTATACTAAGTCTCAGTCTGAAATCCTATAACAGGAAATACAGGTAACCTACAAGGTATACTGACCGGAACACTACCAATCCCTCAAGATCAAATGCAGGAGACAATACCACGATCTCTAGCATACAAATGGATATGACAATACCTGAGACTGTATTGAACTAACAACAGAATAACTCAGGGATGAACAACAAGTATCCAGAACTGGCATAATAAACAGGGATAAACAACAAGATCCAGAACAGACATAATAACCAAGGATATCGTAGAATCTTACTGCTATCTATAACATTCTATGCATAACAAAATGACAATATCAAGATAGATAAGTCAAAGGGTACCCGCCTCAATCGTAAGATGCTCGTAACCGGAAGAACCTCCCGTCTGATAATAATCCGATCAAGCTCCTGTATCAAGGATGCATTTAATTAGCTATTACAACGATAATAGCTAGCTAACCAGTCCCTAAATCATATTAGGGTTAACCTAACCATTTCCTTTCCATTAATTACCTCTAATTAAATGAAAGGGTTCTAATTACTCAGCGTAATCAAGATTAGGTTAAATTTCTAGATCTAATCCCACAATTGACCTATTATTCCAATTGAGCTAAATAGCCATATTAACTAAACTGATCTAATATAACCCACGCCCTTAAATTACAGATTTTGCAACCACTGGGGCTCACGACCCTAACTCCGCATGTATCAGAGCAAACAGATCCAATATTGGGAGCAATTACAACAAACCATCTAGTAATTACTCATGTACCTTAATTAATCCCCTATTCTCCTTCTCTGGTAGGAGACCTCAGCAAGGAATAGAGGCCGATAACAACAGTTGACCGAATGGTGAGCTGCAACACATGCTGTAATTGATCCGAGCCGAGCCGCTCTTCACCGGACTAACTGCCGACGGAGCAACGACGCCAGGAGTTGAGGGGGAGCCCAGGGGTGAATCAGGTACATTTTTTTAATATCTAATTTTAATTTGCATATTATTTGTTTCACATGCAGGGAGAGAGGGCACTATAAAAATCAGTGCCCTACTCATAAAAATCGTTCATCACCGGCGGCAAAGGGGGCACCAGCGCCAGGAGTCCGGAAAGATAAAAGCCATATCAGATGTTTCAAGTGCGAAAAATTCGGACACTACAAAAATCAATGTCCGGCAAAGGTATGAAAAATTTATGTTTCAAAAATTATACAAATTTCTGCACTTTCATGTGATAAAATATTTAATTTTTCTGATAAAGTAGATTTACTGCATAGGAAAATTAACTTTTTGCATGTTAAATTACAAAACGTGAATATTACCAAAATATTAGAAATTAATTGTTTAATTCAGAATATCAATTCAGAAATTAATGAAATTAATTCTAATAATTTATCTGATAAAATTAATTCTAATAATTTATCTTATGAAATTAATTCTAATAATTTATCTGATGAAATTAATTCTAATAATTTATCTGATGAAATTAATTCTAATAATTTATCTGATAAAATTAATTCTAATAATTTATTTGATAAAATTAATTCTAATAATTTATCTGATGAAATTAATTCTAATAATTTATCTGATGAAATTAATTCTAATAATTTATCTGATGAAATTAATTCTAATAATTTATCTGATGAAATTAATTCTAATAATTTATCTGATGAAATTAATTCTGATAATTTTAATTCAGACAAAATTAATCCTAAGTATAATTCCGAATTCAAATTTGAAAATCCTAAGGATAATTCCGAATTCAAATTTGAAAATCCTAAGGATAAATCTGAATTCAAATTTGAATATCTTAAGGATAATTCAGAAATTAATTCTTAAAATCTCAAGATTAATTCAGAAATTAATTCTAAAAATCTTAAAGATAATCTAAAGATTAATGTTGAAAATATATCTGAGGATAATTCTGAGAATAATTTTGAAGTTAAAATTCTCCTAGATAATAATTTAATTATAGATAATATTGAATATTATTATAAAACTTTAACTAGTGACCCAATTTACTCCACCTATTGTAAGGATATTGAAAAATCTAATCCTAAGGAGGATATGGAACTATCTAAGATAAAAGCCATGATCAATAAAAATTACAAAAATTTAAATAAATCAAAATTATTAGAAAAACTTGAAAAGAAAGATAAGGATGAAGAAGAAATTTTTGAAATAATGAAAATGATGAATTTAAACCCACAATTATTAATTAATCATGATAATCTTTAATTTCCTAATTAAATCCAAATTAAATTCAAATTAAATCCATCTTTAATTCAAATTAAATCCAAATTAAATTCAAATTAATTCAAATTTCCTTATTAAATTCAAATTAATTCAAATTTCCTAATTAAATTCAAATTAATTCAAATTTCCTTATTAAATTCAAATTAATTCAAATTTCCTAATTAAATTCAAATTAATTCAAATTTCCTAATTAAATTCAAATTAATTCAAATTAAATCCTAATTAAATTCAAATTAATTCAAATTAAATCCTAATTAAATCCAAATTAAATCTTAATTTAATCCTAATTAAATCCAAATTAATTCAAATTAAATCTTAATTAAATTCGAATTAAATCTTAATTTAATCCTAATTAAATTCGAATTAAATCTTAATTTAATCCTAATTAAATTCAAATTAAATCTTAATTTAATCCTAATTAAATTTGAATTAAATCTTAATTAAATCTAAATTAAATTAAATTAAATTAAATTCAAATTAAATTAAATTAAATTAAATTCAAATTAAATTAAATTAAATTCAAATTAAAATTGAATTAAATTAAATTTGAATTAAATTAAATTAAATTCAAATTAAATTAAATTAAATTCAAATTAAATTAAATTAAATTTAAAATTAAGTTCAATTCAATTAAAATTTTAATTAAGTCAATTGAATCAATTTGATTCAAATAAAGCTAATCAAGTTAATTCAAACTTCAATTAACTCAACTTCAAATCTTAAATAACTTAAACTCAAACTAAAATAAAATTTTACGCAAACTGTAACAATTAAAATTAATAACACTAAATATGTCAAAGTGGGTTGGCATATTCGCGGGTTCACACGACATGTATCAAATCGGGAATTTGATACATTTTTAGAAACTTAAATAAAATGCTTTGGACTTGTTTGACTCATGCATAATTGCCATGACATGCATCTGCTATTCTTTTAAAATATATGACATGTCATTCATATTTAAATTTTATGCATATATTAGAATGGCTATAGGAAAAAGAATAATTGAAACTTGATCAACCTAGTATTGGGTGGCGGTGGGATGATAGTACGTTAGGGAAGCCAATTCTAATAAGATCAAGTATACTTGGTCTCTTTAGACTGGTGAAACTAGCCAAAGCTACCGATCCAAGATCCAAACTAGTTAGACCAGAATTTTTCAAAAAGTAATCTTGAAAATGAAATTTCATTAAAAGGCTTTGTCAAGGAAAGGGTTGATGATCCAATAAGGCTACGGCCAAAGAAGGCCTAGTGCCTCGCCAAGACCTGGAAGCCAATTTTTGAAATTCAAATTCAAGTTACTTCTTGTCAAATTCAAATCTAACACAAGCTTCAATTAAATCTTAGAATTGAAAAACAAATTAAAGAAAAATGATTCAAGCATCTCACAATACACTTATAAGGCAATCATGCTTGTTGTATTGATACATCTAAAATGGGTGAGATGTTAAGGACTAATAAATTGAAAAATGTTTTTCAAAATTATTTTTCAAAATCATTAGAATATTTTTATAAAAATATATTTTCAAAATAGTGCTTCAACATAATATATACGTATTATACGTTTATACGGATTGAATATACATATTATACGTTTTTCAAAAATTATATCTTTTCAAAAATTATTTGACTCACGCAATTAGACACAAGCCTCTTAGGACAACACTAAAGTTCCTTAAGGCACTTAGATAGAGTCAAACGATATCGGATACAGGGGGAGTAATTTTTATTTTTTGGCTTTCGAAAAAAAATTACTATTATTTGAAAATACTTTTCGAAAACTGAGCTTTAAATCGTTATCACATGTGTTTTTCAAAAAAGGTTTATGTTGTAAAATTTATTTGTCTTGTTTGATTTTGATAAACCCTAAAGACACAGAGGAAGGTCCACTTCATAATCTACAAGGACTCCTAGGATGTGTCAACTTTAGGGGGAGTATAAATCAAACTTCTGAAACAATTTTGTTTAATTAATTGTTTCAAAATTATTAAATAATTTCCTTAATTTGAATCAACCCTTAAGACTTAGAGGAAGAGTACTTGTGGTCAACAAGCTTCCCAGGACTAGGTCAAGTTTAGGGGGAGATCAAATTAAAAGAATTATTGAATATTTCAAATGTTTTCATGAGCGGTATTTTCAAATCCTGTTGAAAACATAAGTATTCTTTCAAAATAGTATCAATTTTCAAAAATTACTATTATTTTCAAAAATTTAGCTGGTTTTTTTTCAATTTGAAATAATATCTTGAGTTTGGAAAATCATTCAGGACACATAGGAAAATGTCCTTGTAGTCAACAAGGTTTCCTATGATTGTGTCAGACTGAAAGATAAACCAAATCAAGTATTATCACTTTAAAATCTTTACATTTTTCAAAATTAACTTACATCCTATTATTCTGTGACTTATCAAATTTTTTATAATATTTACTTGGGTTGGAAAACTTCCAGGACACTTAGGAAAATGTCCTTGTAGTCAACAAGGGTTCCCAGGATAGTGTCAGACTGGAAAATTAACCAAGTGAAGTCAAATATTATGTTTTCAAAAATACTTATGTCTTTCAAAGCCAAATATTCTTTCAAAAGTACTATCATTTTTTTTCAAAATTCTATTACTTGACCTTGAAAAATATTATGTTTTCAGAAAACACTTATTTTCGAAACACAGTTAGTACTTGCAAAATAGGCATAACATTTATATTTTCCAAGATAACATTCTTTCAAAAGTTATGCATTTTTCAAAAAGTACTTAATTATTCAAAAATTCAATATATTTTCAAAGGTACTTATATTTTTCAAAAATTACATAATTTTTGCAATATATTATTCAAAATACAATGCTTTCAAAAATTTTGCACTAAGTATTTTCAAAAAGAACCAAAGGTTTTTAATGTTGGTGCAAGTATTTTATTTTTTTGATGTATGACAAAGGGGGAGAGATGTGTGCTTAAGTTAGAAAATTTTTTTCCGAAGATAAAAAATGTAGTTTCAAAACTTATATCAATTTTTTTCTTGTTATTTATCCTAAGGATAGTGAGTAAGCCCCTTTAAACCAATCTAACTTAAGTTATTGTCAAACATCAAAAAGGGGGAGATTGTTGGTGCAAGTTGCATCAATGATGTTTCTCTTTAAGTGTTTTAATGTTTGACAATTCACTTAAGTCAGTGATATATTGAACAGACAAAGGGGAGCAAAAGTGAAGTAACCTTAGTTGAAGAAAAGTCCTAGTTAATCTAGGCATCGGAACCCTAAAGACCTAGCGAAGGGCTGCTAGGCACCTAGCGAAGGGTTGCTAGGTATCGAAACCTCAAGACCTAGCGAAGGGCTGCTAGGCACCTAGCAAAGAGCTGCTAGGTATCGTAACCTTAAGACCTAGCGAAGGGCTGCTAGGGACCTAGCGAAGGGCTGCTAGGGACCTAGCGAAGGGCTGCTAGGTATCGTAACCTTAAGACCTAGCGAAGGGCTGCTAGGTATTGTAACCCTAAGACCTAGCGAAGGGCTGCTAGGCACCTAGTGAAGGACTACTAGGCATAGAAGACCTAGCAAAGGATTGCTAGGCACCAGGCGAAGGACCGCTTGGTAACAAAGACCTAGCGAAGGGCTGCTAGGCACCTGGCGAAGGACTGCTAGGAAATAAAGACTTGGTCCGAGGGACTAAGCAACTTAGCTGAGCGATGACTAAGGACAGGAGTAGAGACGGGTCAGGGTTTGGGCGTCTCGAGGTCCGGGAGTATCGAAAGCTAAGTAAAAGTCCACCCGAAGGACTGGGTGGCAACCGTCTCCTGAAAGGAGTAGGTGAAGGGCGAGTTCTCGGGGATAGGAACTCGTGCCGGTTCGACCTAGGGTTTCGTGCAAATTCGAAGTCTGAACCAAGTCCCTAAGACCAATATTATATGTATCTATGCTTTGTGTTTGTGGATATTGCAGGTATCAAGAACCAAAGACAAAGCAAGCTTGTTGGAGGCCCTAAGCAGGGCACCCTCATGCACCAGGGCGCCCTGGTCAACATGGTTTCGTTGCTGCAAGTACGAAGCAATGGATAAGCGCTGACTGGGTTCAAGATTGGCGCCCGGAAGATCCGGGGCGCCCTAGTCAAAGCTGTTATCAGCTGCGGCGAGGTAGACGCAGGGATAAAGTTTGACCGAGTCATCCGGGGCGCCCCCAGCGTCCAGGGCGCCCCCAGGAGACCTATATAAGGGGCTTCGACCCCTCAGCTTCAGACACGACTTTCAAGTACTGTTCTGATCATTCTGACCGACTGCAACGCACCAGAAACGAGGCTCTACGACCGGGAGGCTCCAGGAGGAAGTGCGCGGCACTTCGGAGGTCCAGATCAGCTGAGTTTCAGATTTTTGTTCGGTTCGCTTTTACTTATTCCGCACTTTATTTTCTATATTATTGCTTGTAAATCTTGCACTGTAAGTCGGGTTTCTCCGCCTCCGGAAAGTCCGGGAAGGAGACCAATAGTGGACGGGCGTTCCCGTGCATAGGCCTTGGATGTACTGACCCTGGGGGGTCGGGAACCAAGTAAAAATCCGCTGTGTCACTATCTTGTTTCTTTTCGTTCTTTTTATTTTCCGCTGCGCTACTAATATTCTAAGTCTAGAACGAACGAGTTTTCCACGAGGTTTCCATGAAAGGTTTTCACGATCGATATTCACCCCCCCTCTATCGACGGCACCGGTCCTACAATTGGTATCAGAGCCGAGCCGCTCTTCACCGGACTAACCGCCGACGGAGCAACGACGCCAGGAGTTGAGGGGGAGCCCAGGGGTGAATTAGGTACATTTTTTTAATGTCTAATTTTAATTTGCATATTATTTGTTTCACATGCAGGGAGAGAGGGCACTATAAAAATCAGTGCCCTACTCATAAAAATCGTTCATCACCGGCGGCAAAGGGGGCACCAACGCCAGGAGTCCGGAAAGATAAAAGCCATATCAGATGCTTCAAGTGCGAAAAATTCGGACACTATAAAAATCAATGTTCGGCAAAGGTACGAAAAATTTATGTTCCAAAAATTATACAAGTTTCTGCACTTTCATGTGATAAAATATTTAATTTTTCTGATAAAGTAGATTTACTGCATAGGAAAATTAACTTTTTGCATGTTAAATTACAAAACGTGAATATGCACCCTTGCATATGACTTCTCCATAGCATTCGAGAACTTAGATCGGTATCCTAGACCTGATCTATCATTATTGAGGTTTTAACTACCCAACGTCATACCTAAACCCTTAGATTCAATAGTGAATCTATCTAGGATTTTCTCTAATTTATCAAACTTTGCTCTCAAAGCTTGATTTTTCCTCTCTAGGTTCTTAATCCTAGAATCAACATGTCCTCCTTGGACGTTTCTAGACCTACCCATTTGTCTAGGCATATGTCTCCCCTTCTTGGGATTAATGTCTTGGTCCTTAGGTCTAATGGTCTTAGATTATCATGATGCATGATTTTTTTAGGGTTTTAATCTACAATATTAACCCTACTTCTATCATAATATTTAAATCCAAAATTATGCATGGGCAAATAATTGAGTGTACCTCCCTTACTCTTGTAGCTCCCTTACAAGAGTAAGGGATTTCAATTACATCTAAAGTTAGGGATTACCTCCCTTACTCTTGTAGCTCCCCCTTGATGTGAGCTTTTCTTCTTCTCCTTCTTTTCTCACCTCCTCAAATTCTCTAATTTCTTGAATTCTCTTTTCCTTGAATGTGGTAGTATCCTAGCTCACCACACGTGAAGCACCTTATATGCTTCTCCTTCTCCTTCTTTTTCCTACAACCCATGTTAGAATTTAAAGAAATTGATTTGAGTTTAGGGTTTACCTCCTTTTTCTTACCCTTTAGACACTTGTCCTTATAGTGCCCCTTTTGATTACACCCAAAGCAAATAATGTGGTCCTTTGATTTTGCCTTGGTGGAGGTGAAAGCTTCTTCTTGCTCCAGTATTGAGGATGGTCTCTCCTCCCCCTCAATCCTTGAAGTGGAGACTTCTTCTTCCCCCTTTGATGGAGTGGATGATTCTTCAATTTCTTGTGCCACTTCACTTGAGGAGATGGATGAATCTTTTTCTTCTTTCTCCTCCTCTTCGGATATTGGGCTTCTTTCCTCATCCAATTTGTCCTTCTCCTCTTCTTGGACCATTAAGCTCATTTCCTTGGGCTCTTCCACGACTTGAGCTTGTGTAGGGTTTTCATGAAGCACTAACATTTTGCTCCATAGCTCATGCACATTTTTATATTCACCTACACGGCTAATTATATCATTAGACAAAATATTAAGTAATATTGAAATTACCTTTTCGTTTTCCTTTGATTGGATTTGTTGCTCCTTGATCCAATATCTTGGTCGGAGCTTCTTTCCATGCTTATCTTTTGGGGCTTCAAATGGATATTTTAGTGTAATCATTAAATCCCAATCCATATTGAAACATACCTCTATCCGCATCCTCCAATAATCGAAACTCTCTTGGTCGTAAGGAGGTGGAACATTGATGTCATCATCTAAACGTTCTTCACCTGCCATTTTCTCTAGCCTTTTGCTCTCTCGGAGGTTAGATCGTAAACGAGCGACCTTGCTCTGATACCACTTATTGGGACCTTGACGTACGACTAGAGGGGGGTGAATAGTCATTCACCCACTTCGATCGCGACTTCTTCCTACACGTGTTAGCAAGCGCAAGCGGAAAACTTAACTACAAACTAAAAACAATGCTAACACTAATCCTTTACGTGGTTCGGAGATGATACTCCTACTCCACGACTGCACGTAAGGTGGACGATCCCGATCCGTTGGTGGATGACTCCCCGGAACACCTCCAACTAGCTCTTATCGCTCCTTGTGGGTGGAGAAACCTCGCCACAAACTTTTGATAACTTTTGAGCACTTGTAGGCTACTAACAAGCTACCCAAGCTTATTTCGCCAACGCCTTTCAGCCAAAAACGAGCTCTCTTAAATAGTGCTCGATGCTGAAAAGACCGTTATCAGTCGACTGGCGCTCACACCAGTCGACTGGTCCTCTTGAATTCAAATATCACAGCCCGACGTTTTGAATTCTAGTCCACACCAGTCGACTGCACATAGGATCAGTCGACTGATCTTTCTGTGCACTTCATCAGTCGACTGATCCAAGCATCAGTCGACTGCTCTACCCCTAAACTTAGGGTTTCCCTTCCCGAGTACAATTCTCTCAGCACTCGGACCCTCATGACTTAGCTGACCCTTCCAGCAACCTCAACCTGTTACCTTCAAGCATTCTTCGACTTTGGCTCTCGTCCCTCGGATGCATACGAACCCGCGGCTCGTTCTCATGCCATCCTTCGCGTATGTCTCGAAATTCGCTTCCCTCGGCTCATCGTTCCTACTTTGTCCATGGTCCCTCGGATGCATACAAGCTCACGGCTTATCTCCTCATGCCATCCTTCACCGGA
Organism: Boesenbergia rotunda; assembly: GCA_024364735.1. NCBI lineage: Eukaryota > Viridiplantae > Streptophyta > Magnoliopsida > Zingiberales > Zingiberaceae > Boesenbergia > Boesenbergia rotunda. Next base: position 50,841 of record JAGFNQ010009569.1, read on the forward strand.
CCTGAAACCATCCAGCTAAGTCCATGTGTATCCTGCAAACTTGGACACTCAAATACACATATCAAACACAAGGGTGAACCTAACTTAAACCCTTTGCTCAAACATCAAAACATATGGTCACTCCGGACCATAGATTGCTCCAACACTTAGGCTTGGTCTGGGTGCTACGGACGCCCGACTAAGTAATCAAAACCCTAATACCTCGTGGTGCTGTGAATGCCTGAGGTACTTAGGCTTGGCCTGAGTGCGATGGACGCCCGACTAAGTAACCAAAACGCTAATACCTCGTGGTGCTGTGGATGCCCGAGGTACTTAGGCTTGGTCTGGGTGTTATGGACGCTCGACCAAGTAACTGCGACCCTAATACCTTGCGGTGTTGCCAAGATACTTTGGCGTGGTCTGGGTGCTGTGGAAGTAAGGTTAACACATAACCTACCAAGCATGAAACAAGCATCTTCAGACAAAGGGAAACCAACAGAACATTTTATTACTACTCAAAGCGCTTACACATTCGAAGCAACAGGGGATGCAATCAGTAAAGCCAGAAGAGGATATCACTCGTCTGCCCGGGCCCTCCTCTTTCACTTCATCATCCCCCGCATGGTCACTTAGCCTGGAACCTTCTTCCAGGGGGCGAGCGGGGAGTCATCTTCGTTATGGTCAGGGTCATTGAATCTTCGGCTGCGGCTGGGACTTCTGGATTCTCTCTTTTCATGTCCATTTGTGAATGAAAGAGGAACAGGAATAACTCGGGGTACACATGGATGAAACAATTCCATTCAAAGATCCTGATTGCCTCTTACAGTCAACTCACATCTAAGAATAAAGATGAACTGCAAAATACAAAGGGAAGAGGAGAGGGAGTAGTGGCTGCAACTCCTCCCCGGACGACCAACTACTCCTGCCCCGACTGATGTCTGATGCCCAAAACTCAGGTGAACGGGCGATCAGGCGGAGGAGAGCAATCGAGGAGGGGCAGAAGATGAACCACCAGAAGATGAGACACCCGGAGACACTATCTACCCGATGGTGTACAGGAGACGAACCACCAGGAGATGCTCCTAGGCGAAACAAAGGAGGTCATCTCTGTCATGCTCCCCGATGAAGCATGTAAGGTCTTTTTCGGATGACAATGTGAAACATGTGACTCCATCACCGCCGTGCTCCCCCGGCAAAGAGACAACATCATCTCTGCTATGCTCCCCAGTGATGCCAAAAACCCCTGATAGAAGGGGGGACAATGGAGGATGTATCGGAAGGCAATCCGTTTCATAGGGGACTCTCGGAGTTCCTGACTCAACCTAGATAGATGGGACTTCGCACCCCGTTAGGCGGTGAGCCTTCTCCCTTGCCAGGTTCCCCTCCAGGCTGCAACCTCTTTTTCATTTCTGGTCATGAGAATGGGAAGGAGAGATGAAGGGGAACGAACACGTTGGCCTCTCACCTATATAGAGAGGGTTGCCCAGCGGCATTTAATGTAGGCCCGACGCAGGAGCAGTAATGGATGCCAATCCTGAAGCGTTGCGTCGATTGGTATGCCTCTGTCGCGCTTGGGAACTCGCAACCATTTATGGGTCAATTCAATGGATTGCTTGGGATCCGAAAATGACGGTTCAGAGGTCGCAAACACTCTCTAGAGAGAAGAGTCGACATGGGTCCCACAGGAGAATAGCCGCGGGCTTGGTACTTGGGTTTGCGGGCTTAGCTTGGGGAAATCCGTGCCCAGGATCAAGCCTGATAAAGCTCTGAAGACGCCTGACGTCACAGAAGGTGCTGGGTCCCTAGGACCCACCCAAGGGGGTGCAGGAGACGAGCAATGGGTCCCTATCTTGCCCCTGTAGTCAAGGAAAAATATCAATCCTTCTACTCTCTGAACCCTTGAGACAAAGACGAATGATACAGGGGGACAAATGGAAAAGCATGCACAGAACAGTAAGGCAAAGGGATATTGTCATTATAATCAAAACAGATCCATCGGGGCCAATCTCCTAGGTAACAAGTAATCCTACAGCTCCTTGTCTGTGGGTGGGAGCTCCTCCCAAACTCGGCCGATGCTCATGAAGCTCAGGTCGACATCCGGAGGTAGAAGTTGGGCCCTCCTTAGCTGGTCGATGGCCCCATGGAAGCCTTGCTTCAAGCGCTTCATTACCTGGCCAGCAATGATGTCGCCAAATTCATTCGACTCCAGGTAATTAGCCTTGAAGTCTGCCTCGGCCTCTTTTCATGCGGGAAGCCTCAGTAGCCCGGAAGTTGCGCACGTCGGCTTCAACAGCTTCCTTGGCACGCGTTAGCTGCTCCACCTCAGCAGCTATTTTATCTTGGTCTGCTAGAGCCTCCTTGAGCCTGTCCGAGGTTGCCCATACTTCCGACCGAGCCTGCGCCAGATCCTCCTTGAAGTCAGACAGGTGATCAGTCGCCATCAGGAGGTCAGACTCCTTTTGGGTGAGCTGACGCGCCTGGTCTTTGACACGTTCATTTGACCTCCCGACCGAGGCCTCCAGGAGGCAGATATAGCCCAACAACTTCTTCTCCTTCGTTTGAAGCTAGTCCTGCTCCTGAGTCACCCGAAGCAGGTCATTGGTGACGGCCACAACCTTCTCGATGCCAAATGTTCCCGGTGCCGGGAACTCTAGAGAGAGGGCTCCAAGGCCAGCAAGGTGTCCAGCTGATGCTCCACCTTTGTGCGGAGAGCCCTGCTGACCCCTACTTGCATAAGTCCTGCTCTGTGCTCGCGGTCAGCTGCGGCCTCTGCTCTTAGGGCCCGGTGGGTCAAGGCCTCAATCTCGGGCCAGGTGTACAAGCCACGGTCGACGGTCAGGTAGTCTTCAGTCGCCTCTCATTGCACCAAGGAATTATAGAGCATCCAAGAAAACAACTTATGTACTGGGAGCACACACCTTCAAAAGAGACTCACGGAGAGTGGTGAGAGGCCCCGCGGAAACTCACACGACATCCCCTCTTTGAGACCTTGAGGTGCCAACCTGACTCTCGAAAGGTAATGGGTCCCTACACGGAGAAAGTGGTTAGACAGTAGGAGCTCTAGGTGGCGGCGTAGAAGGGTTGGAGTCGCTCTCAAAGCTGGAAGTCCCCTCGGAAGAAGGGCCCTCGGCAGGAACCTTCTTCAACTGCACCGGGGGGGGGGGGGGGGGGGGGAGATTGCATGGAGCCTTCAACGCCGCATCTAGCCCTTTTTTTAAGGCGGTCAAGTTGCAAGTTGCATTTGGTATGGGGTGGGCAATACTTTCTTGCCCTTAGGGGCCTCGACAGGGTCACCCGAAGAAGAGCCGGAGACCTGAGCACCTGCTTCCGAAGCAACAGTCGACGGAAAAGGTGGAGATAGGGGAATGAAGTCTCCACCATCAGAAGGTGGAATATCCTCCTCCGGGATAGGCGGTAGAATGCTGGGGCCAGTGGAGCGCGATTTTTTCCATTTAGGGTCTGAGCCTTCCAGAACCTTCCTCTTCTGCCTATCAGCGAATTGGGTTGTTAAGGGGGCAATAGGGGCAACGACTTCTCGGTGACCCCCCTTCGGATGGATAGCAACCGTGGACGAATCATCCTCCAAAGGGACACCCATCTCCGGGTTCAACCGACGGACCTGAAGTCCCTCGGTCGGCAAATGGCGGGGGTGCAACAAAAGCCTCTGCCCATTCGGACAAGGCATACTCACTGGACGATTCAGCAGTCCCCTCCGAGGACTCGGTTGGAGCATGGGGTGCACCAGGAGCAGCGGGGGGAGGATCTAGAGCCTCCTTATTGGCTTCCTCCCACTTGATAAGTTGGTGCATTTCCCTCGAAAACATGAGTTCCTCTGCAATGACCAGGCAAGAGGATATCAGTTAGAACTAACAGACATTGATGAAAAAGATGAACGTACCAAGGCTGGGGTTAATCTGGGTCACTTTAGAGCTAAGACTCACTCGGTACATGAGCTCCTCACTCTGCACCAGACCCGGACCACTGAACTCCATGGCGGAGAGTATGTTCTTGGCGCGCTGGTAGGCTGGATTCTGGAGGAAATTTCCTAAGGAGGGAGGAGTCGGCAGATCCTCCGTCTAGTGGAGAGGACTGAAGGGCTGCATAGGCAATCGGATAAAGAAGAACTTCTCTTTCCACCCTTTATGCAAGGAAGGGAACCCTCCTAAGAACCTATGGCCGGGACGCGCCGAAAATCTAAAGGCCCCTTGCGAGCCGATCGGAACAAAAAAGGATTGAAAAAGGCGAGGGGTCAAGGGAATATCGAAGAGCTTGAAGATAATGTATGCCCTGCCCATCTGGGCGAAGGCGTTGGGAGCCATGTGGTGAAGAGGGATATTGAAGTAGGAGGCCATATTCATGAAAAAGGAGGAATGGGAAAGCGGAGCCCCGACTCTACTTGCCCCAGAAAGAAGGTAAAGAAGCCTACGGGAGGCTCCACTGGTGTCTTGTCTACTTCAGGGACCACCACCGCCATCTCAGCCAGAATGTCGTAGGCCTCAATGGCCGCCTATAAAGCCTCCGGCCTCACTCCGCTCGATAGCCTTCCATGGTTCCTAAGGGAAAAGACGAGGAGGCAAAAGACTTACGTCAAAAAGAAACCTTGGAAGAAGACGAAGACGAGGTGCACCAAGCAACGAAGCCAGAAGGTGGCCGAGTGTCTTCGCCCCCCTTCTTATACAGAGGAAGTCGCCCGCATGTGTGCAATGGGGGCAAGACACGTAGAAGGCAAGGAACCACCATATTAGGGCGGCGCCTGTTAGTAATATGAGAGTAGTGTCCTAAGGCAATCACCTTATGATTGTAAACATTTATTTTAATAAATGAAAATTCACTATTTGAGTATACATATTTGTGTATTTGATTGGGATCTTAAACTCATTTACTGAATGTCCGCAATACAATTCACAGCATGAGAGAATTTGTGATGAATTCACAACTAGTGATTATCTCTACATGTGCAATTGTGAAGTATTGAAATTGTCCCTAGTCGATGAATTGATAAATACGGACACTATCAATTCTGTTGAGACTAGCATGGGTTATTCTCTAATCAGCTGATTCTCACTGGCTGGTGACATTGGGATGTCCGGAGATAAACATGAATGCTAGTTAAGGGAACTAGTTCATTGGAGTGACTGGCTGTAAAACTTCACATGGTGGTCTATATATGGACATGTCAGTGAAGTTCTTACCGCAGCTTAAGTACGATGTTTCTTTGACTTGCGGTGTTCAAGTCATCTTGGTCATGGAGACTTATACTTTAACATCTTAAGCAAGCATCTCCAAGGAGGTGTGGACCCAGGATGGTTGGGTATAAGCCGAAGTGCCCGAAGATGTTTGAATAGCCTACAAAGGATTCACCACTCCTTGCGAGGAGATGTATACCCAAGGCCTATCGTCGGATTGTTACTCAAAGCCTCTGGCCAGAGCATGACATGTTTAGAGTATGAGTCTCTTAAATACATGAGTGTAATTAGAAATCCATTGGATGAGAAAGACATTACTTGGGCTAGGTGTGACGTAGTCAGCCTAGTGGGGACTGACACAAATAGACCATGTTCTGAACCAAGTGGGTATAAGATGGTGAAGGGAATGAGGCACGATTCATTATAGCTGCTGAAGGGTTTCAGAATTATTTCTGAGGTCAACCGTTGATCTTTCGATTAATTGGGGATCATGATGTACTACTAGGTGCCACTCATGATCGTTCTATAATTGATGAATTATAGACGGCCAACATAAATCGAAAGCCTATTTAGTCACACGCACTACGAGTAATCCGAGGGATTAAAAACGAGTTGAAAATTAGATTTTCCGATCAAGAGAAATAAGTCGAATCTGAATTTATCAGAGGCGCACCGGAAGCTTAAAATGGCTAAGTCTTTTGAAGGCTTATTGGACGAATTAAATGAGTTTAATTCGCAAGGGTTTGGCTTGGTGTGGCCGGCCAAAGAGGGTGCCCACCCTCTTTGGTTTGGCCGGCCACAATAAAGGAGGGAAACCAATTTATTTGGTTTAAATTATAAAATAAATCAAGTGCGATTTGTTTTATAAAATTATGGATAAATAAATTTATATAAAGAAATTTATATAAAGAAATTAATATAAAGAAATTTATATAAAGAGATTTATTTTTATGGAAATTAAAATAAACCTTGGATTGATTTATTTTATTTTATAAAATGAATTATGAATTAATTTTTCCATGATAAGAAAAATTTATATAATAAATTTATTCTTTTTATGGAAATTAAAATGAACCATGGATTGGTTTATTTTATTTTATAAAATCAATTATGAATTGATTTTTCCATGATAAGAAAAATTTATATAATAAATTTATTCTTTTTATGGAAATTAAAATGAACCATGGATTGGTTTATTTTATTTTATAAAATCAATTACGAATTGATTTTTCCATGATAAGAAAAATTTATATAATAAATTTCTTGTGAAAATTTATTTCATAATAAAAGGAGAGATGTGTTTGTTTTTATTATAAATTTAGTTATAATAAAACTTGGCATAACGGAATAATTCATAAGAAAATTTATAAGATAAATTTCTTATAAAAATTTATTCCGTTAAAAGGGAGACTGGCGATGGAGAGGCTACTATATAAAGGAACCAAGGCAAGGCTTGAATTCCAATTAAGAGATATAGTAGCAAGCTCTCTCTCTCTCTCTTATTCTCTCCCTCTCTCTCTAGGGCCAACGCCCTCTTTCTCTCTCTAGGGCCGGCGCCCTCTCTCCTCCCCTAGGGTCGGCACACCGCCTAGGGTTGCCATGAGCCAACTCCACCAAGAAGGCGCCGAAGAAGAAGAAGAAGCGGGTCGCGACTCCTTCCTTCCTTTCCCGGAATCTTGATTCCGTTACTTGGTGGTTAGTTTCCATCTCTCTCTCTTGATATTCTAGTTGTGCCTTTGGAGAATCTAGTAGTTCTTGTCGGCACGAAACTCGTGGCTTTGCGAAGTCATCCCAAAGAGAACTCGGCGTGGACGGGAATAGAGGCGAAGCTTCCAAGGGACGCTACGGTTGGATCTCGTCCCTTTCTTCGAGTTACGCGAGGTACTAAGTAAATTAGTTTACTTTTCTGCAAAATTTTAATTTATGATCATGTCCACACATCATAAGGTTGCATGCTAGATACGTGGTTAAAATAATTTGAGAAATTATTTATGCTAATTCTTCCGCTGCACGTAATTAATTTTAAAAATTACAAACCCGTATCCATGTCAACATGCACCCGGTCCCAACAGCGCCATGGAATAGTCGCTTGACGTGGGATTGCTACAACGACGCACGTCAGTAAGAGGTCGCGAAGAGAGCAGTTGGGGCACGTGGCGATGAGAAATTCGCGAAGGGACTTTGTCGCCATTAAAGAGTGTCATGCGCCTTTACGAAGGAGGGACAGGTATCATTGCAGTACCTCGAAAGTCTCATAAGCCTTTTTGGGAAGACAAAATCAAAAAGGGATTACCTCGGGACCCAAGGCAAATTCTACAAACCTCGGACCTGATATAACTGCCAAGAGAGCAGTAAAGGGTGCAAGGACCCACTGGAACATAGCTTCTTCATCACCATACCAGTATGATAAGTCAGCAACACTTCCTTCGATCATAATTGAAGGGAGGGACGTGTGATGGGGTTGAGTACCCTGTGGCGGACAGGTGGGTTGATGAAGCTGAGTGACAAGATGTAGTGAGTCTGAATGACTCTCTTTTCGGAGCTCCCGAGACCCTCTCGGGAAGGGGATCCCCCGACCCCCCCTCGAGGTAGACACGCCCCGAAGATCAAATTAGAAGACCCCCTCCTGGGAGCACCTCGGGATGCCGGGTCCCGAGACCACCTCAGGGAAGCGGAGTGCCTGGGAGCCCCCGGGCCAGAAGACCTCGAGCCCACCTCGGGGGACCGGAGCCCAGGAAGCATTCGACCTCAAGTAACGATCCCCCTTTCTTCGGATCTACGGATAACCATCACCCTTTATCATGGAGTCATCATGAACCATAAAAGTCGCAACGGACTGAACTTGATGGCGGCGTGAATAGTTGCAAAGGTTATCTAGTAATCGACAAACGGGGGGCGTGGCAAAGATCGCGGAGACGCACGAAGGCAGCTGCCGCAGGTATAAAAAGTACTCCAACCCTTCCGGTAAGGGGGTTACGCCTTCTTTACTACGCACATACATTCTTGCCTTCTTCTTGTTAGTAATATGAGAGAAGTGTCCTAAGGCAATCGCCTTAAGATTGTAATCATTTACTTTAATAAATGAATATTCACTATTTGAGTATACATGTTCATGTGTTTGACTGAGATCTTAAACTCATCTACTGAATGTCCGCAATACAATTCACAGCATGAAAGAATTTATGATGAATTCACAACTAGTGATTATCTCTACATGTGCAATTGTTAAGTATTGAAATTGTCCCTAGTCGATAAATTGATAAATACGGACACTATCAATTCTGTTGAGACTAGCATGGGTTATTCTCTAATCAGCTTATTCTCACTGGCTGGTGACATTGGGATGTCCGGAGATAAACATGAATGCTAGTTAAGGGAACTAGTTCATTGGAGTGACTAGCTGTAAAACATCATATGGTAATCTACATATAGATATGTCAATGAAAGTTCTTACTGCAGCTTAAGTGCGATGTTCCTTTGACTTGCGGTGTTCAAGTCATCTTGGTCATAAAGACTTATACTTTGACATCTTAAGCAAGCATCTCTAAGGAGGTGTGGACCCAGGATGATTGGGTGTATGCCGAAGTGCCCGAAGATGTTTGAACATCCTACAAAGGATTCACCACTTCTTGCGAGGAGATGTATACCCAAGGCCTATCGTCGGATTGTTACTCGAAGCCTCTGGCCAGAGCATCACATGTTCCGAGTATGAATCTCTTAAATACATGAGAGTAATTAGAATCCGTTGGACGAGAAAGACATTGCTTGGGCTAGGTGTGACGTACTCAGCCTAGTGGGGACTGACACACATAGACCATGTCCTGAACAAAGTGGTTATAAGATGGTGAAGGGAATGAGACACGATTCATTAAAGCTGCTGAAGGGTTTCAGAATAATTTATGAGGTCAACCGTTGATCTTTCGATTAATTGGGGATCATGATGTACTACTAGGTGTCACTCATGATCGTTCTATAATTGATAATTATAGACGGCCAACATAAATCGAAAGTCTATTTAGTCACACGCACTACGAGTAATCCGAGGGATTTAAAACGAGTTGAAAATTAGATTTTCCGATCAAGAGAGATAAGTCGAATCTGAATTTTTCAGAGACGCATCAGAAGCATAAAATGGTTAAGTCTTTTGAAGACTTATTGAACGAATTAAATGAGTTTAATTCGTGAGGTCATGGCTTGGGTTTGGCCGGCCAAAGAGGGTTCCCACCCTCTTTGTTTGGCCGACCACATTAAAAGGGGAGAACCAAATTGTTTGGTTCAAATTATAAAATAAACTGAGCGCGGTTTGTTTTATAAAATTATGGATAAAGAAATTTATATAAACGGATTTATTTTTCATGGAAATTAAAATGAACCATGGATTGGTTTATTTTATTTTATAAAATCAATAATAGATTGATTTACCATGATAAAGAAATTTATCTAAAGAAATTTATATAAAAAAATTTATATAAAGAAATTTCTTTCCATAAGAAAAGGGAGACATGGTTGTTTTTATTGTAAATTAAATTATGATAAAAATAAGGCATGATGGAATAATTCATAGAAAAATTTATATGATAAATTTCTTATGAAAATTTATTCCATAAAAAGGAGACTTAGCGGTTGAGAGACTACTATATAAAGGAACCAAGGCAAGGCTTGATTCTTAATCCAAGAGATCTAGGAATATGCCCTCTCTCTCTCCTTCTCTCCCTCTCCCATCTCTACGGCGTCGAACGGAAGTGGAGTCTCTTCTCCATCTCGTGCATGCAATTAATCCCTTTCGAGGCGATTAATTGCTCAAGGGAGCAGATGCCATGCAATTAATCTCCATGAGATTAGATGCCATGCAATTAATCTCCATGGGATTAATGGCTCAAGAGAGCAGGTTGATTAATGGTGTCATAGCCTGCTTCAAGGTGGGGTGAGCCAGCAGCCTGCTTCAAAGGTGGCGTGAGCCATCAACTTGTTTCCAGAGGCGTCAGCGATCTTCTTGCCGTGAGCTTCCACCACCAAGAAGAAGCCGAAGAAGAAGAAGAAGCGGGCGCGACTCCTTCCTTCCTCCCGGAATCTTGATTCCGTTCTTCGATTGGTGGTTAGTTTTTCATCTCTCTTTTGGTATTCTTGTCGTGCCTTTGGAGAATCTAGTAGTTATTGTCGGCACGAAACTCGTGTCTTTGCGAAGTCATCCCGAAGAAAACTCGGCGTGGACGCGAATAGAGGCGGAGCTTCCAAGGGACGCTACGGTTGGATCTCGTCCCTTTCTACGAGTTACGCGAGGTATTAAGTAAATTAGTTTACTTTCTACAAAATTTTAAATGTATGATCATGTCTCCACAACATAAGGTTGCATGTTAGATACGTGGTTAAAATAATTTGTGAATTATTTATGCTAAACCTTCCGCTGCACGTAATTAAATTTTAAAATTACGACCCCGTATCCATGTCAACATGCACCCGGTCCCAACAGTGGTATCAGAGCTGGTTAGTGTTCGACATAATCATATAATTGTTTTGCGGAAAACTTTGTCATGATCTCAATTTTGGAAAATTTTCCAATTATGGAAACTTTCCAATTATGATAAATTTTAGATTTAGGAATTTCAAAGTTTGGAAATCCTCATGAAATTTCGCAAACTTTTGAAATATCCTAGTTTCTGAAATTTTATGATAATTGTGAAAACTTCCCATTTTTGGAAACTTTCCAAATTTGGAAATTTCCTATTTTGGAAATTTTCCAATTTTAAAAATATGTAAGTTTTCTTTGTACCAGAAACTTACAATTATTCTGAAAATCTATTATGAAATCTCGCAATTTTAGGCACTTTCTTTCAAAGAAAGTCTAGACAAATTTATGGATCATTAATTGACAATTAAATTAGAATTGATTTTAAATTATCAACAAAATTCTTTATTTTGGATTGAGCCTCGGGGAGCCGTCCAATTTAAAGTTAGTTGTTGTAATTTAATTTCCTAATTTTGAATAAAATTGTCATGTTTAATTTGGTTATGCCTCGGGGAGCGGACCAAATTAGATTTACAACAAATTCCTTTTTTTTAGGTATCTGAGCCTCGGGGAGCCACCCAAAGAAAATATTTTGTTGTAATTAATAAATCTATAAATAAAATATGTAATCAAATCTTGGAAATTTTGAGGTGATTCTCAAACGATAATTTCCTTATTTGATTTAAGAGGTGATGCTCTTACATATTGTTGTCTCCAAAATTAATTAGGAAAATGATTTCCTATAGAGTTTTCTTAAATAAGATTTTCATGAAAATAATATGTGGTTGAATTAAGGGAATCTATCTCTTAATTTAATAAGATTTGATTTAGAGAAATCAAAGTCTTAAACATATTATTTCCGAAATTGATTATGACAATTTAGGAAATTGTTTCCCGAAACAATTCCTTGAATAAAGTATGAAATTCGAATTAGAAAATCCGGTTCCTAATTCAATTAATGAGACTTGATAAATTAAGTCACATACATACTTTATTAAGGAAATCGTTAGTACATGACATAATTATATGTCATGAATGTGCTTAGAAAAGAAAGGATGAGACCCAAAACCCCTTACAAAATATTAAGGTCAATACCTTCCATTAATATGGTTAGAACCAGAGTTTTGTTTCTCGTTTGGGTTGATGGACACATCCATGCCCGGCTTGAATCTCAACATGTTCAAACCATGGAATTAGTTTATGATTAATATAGTTGGAGTCAGAGGTCAATTCTTAGTTTTGGTTGTTGGACACATCCAAGCCTGACTAAACGGTTGAATGAGCTCCAACTATATTAAAACTATTTCTTGATTAATGGGTCAGCCTTAAGCTTGGAGCATCGATTTGTTGTGCCACAGTCAAGGTCGATGTAAAGAGATGTGCAGTTGGGTGCTATGTATATTGTTGCATACTTGTTAATGAGTTAACAACCCAATGATTTATGCAAACATTCAATTAGTTGATAGCATAAAGTGGTAGTTACATATATGTGATATGTAATCGGTATAATTACCTACCTTCATAGCTAAGAATAACTTGATGGCAACAGTCATTGTTGTTCTTATCTATGGTTGGATATCAACCTATTTGGAGATGTTCCTACGATCTCCCGAATTGATAAAAAGGATTATTCAATTCGAAAAATTAAATAGGATTTAATGTATATTGATGCATTCTTCTCATCACATAACCTCAATTTGTATTTCTAGGATAATCACCTGATCATGTCTTCTCTGAATTTGCGTTCCATTTTGGACACCAATAAGTTAACTAAGGACAAAAGGATTGAAAAGGCACCAAAAGACACTTGCCATCACTGTGGCAAGGAGGGCCACTGGCGAAGAAATTGCAAGGTTTATCTTGAGTCCTTGAAGAAGAAGGCATCTGATGCCCCATCCTCTTCAGGCATCTTCGTTATTGAATGTCACTCTAATTCTTCGTACACCTGGGTACTTGATACTGGGTGTAGCTCACATATATGTAATGACATACAGGGGCTAAGGAATAGAAGAAGACTTGTCAAGGGAGAAGCGAATTTGCGAGTTGGAGATGGAGCAAAGATTGCTGCTATTTCCATCGGAACATATTTGCTAAAGCTCCCTACTGGACTTGTCTTAGAATTGGATAATTGTTATTTTGTTCCTTCATTAATAAAGAACATTGTATCTATTTCATACTTGAATGAAAAGGGTTATCATTTAACTTTTAGTAACAATTGTTGTTACATAACTTTAAATGATGTTCTTTATGGGACCGGAACTTTATGCAATGGTATCTACACGTTAGATTTATCCGGTGACGTTTTCAATATCGAAGTTAGCAACAAACGTGCTCAAATAGATAATCGAATAGACTCCTATACGTGACATTGTCGTCTTGGCCATGTAAGTAAGAAACGCATGACCAAATTACACCAATGTGGAATTCTGGAATCATTTAAACCAGGTTCATTTGATACATGCGAATCATGCTTAAAAGGCAAGATAACCAAATTATCCTTTTTCGGAAAAGGTAATCCAGTGGGAGAATTGCTTGGTCTAATACATACTGATGTATGTGGACCAATGTCAACTCCTGCACAAGGAGGCTATAGCTACTTCATTACCTTTATCGATGATCACTCACGATTCGGGTATGTGTTCTTGATGAAACACAAATCTGAAGCTTTTGATAAATTCAAAGAGTTCAGAAATGAAGTAGAGAAACAGCTTGGAAAAAGTATTAGGATACTTCGATCCGATCGGGGTGGTAAATACTTAAGTCAAGAGTTTCAAGATTATCTTAGGGACAATGGGATATTGTCTCAATGGACTCCGCCATATACACCACAACATAATGGTGTATCTGAGAGGCGTAACCGAACCTTGATGGACATGGTTAGATCTATGATGAACCATGCAACTCTTCCAAAATCCTTTTGGGGCTATGCACTTAAGACAGCTGTTTACTTGCTAAACAGAGTCCCGACCAAGGTAGTCTCTACAACTCCATATGAGACGTGGAATAGTGAGAAACCTCATTTAAGTCACCTTAAAATATGGGGTTGTCCTGCTTATGTGAAGCGGACTATATCAGACAAATTGGATGCTAAGTCTGATAAATGTCTATTTATTGGATACCCTAAGGAAACAAAAGATTATCAATTCTATCATCCCTTGGAACAAAAGGTGTTTGTTTCAAGGCATGCTGTATTTCTAGAAAAGAATTTCTTTTACAAGAAAACAGTGGGAGTAACATTGAACTTAAAGAAGTTCAAGGAACTCCAATAGATATTACAGAGACACCTAGTCTAGACCCACAACCAATAACTCATAATGATGAGCTATCAGTTGAACCTAAAACAACACCACCTCTTCGTAGGTCTGATAGGACACGTAATATTTCAGAGAGATACGGATTTCTCATAAGTGAATCGAACGACGTGTTACTCATAAGTGATGACGAACCTATCAGTTATGAAGATGTTCTGAAAAGTTCAGAAAGAGACAAATGGCTTGAAGCCATGAAGTCGGAAATGGATTCCATGTACAAAAATCAAGTATGGGACTTGGTTAACCCACCTGAAGGGATTAAGCCCATAGGTTGCAAGTGGGTTTTTCAATAAGAAAACCGACATGGAAGGTAATGTTGTTACCTTTAAGGCTAGATTAGTGGCAAAAGGATATCGTCAGAAACAAGGAATTGATTATGACGAAACATATTCGCCAGTAGCTATGCTTAAATCCATTCGGATGCTCTTGACCATAGCAGCTCATTATGATTATGAGATATGACAAATGGATGTGAAAACAACTTTCCTTAATGGAAACCTTCTTGAGGATGTATACATGATACAACCTGAAGGTTTCACATTGGTTGATAAAACCAAAGTATGCAAGCTTCGACGATCCATATATGGACTAAAGCAAGCATCCAGGAGCTGGAACATCCATTTTGATGAGACAATCAAAGAGTTTGATTTCTCACAAAATCTTGACGAACCTTGTGTGTACAAGAAGGTTAGTGGGAGTGTAGTCGTATTCCTAGTATTATATGTCGATGACATATTACTTATAGGAAACGATATATCAGTCTTACAGTAGGTTAAAATTTGGTTGTCCAAAACTTTCTCCATGAAAGACCTAGGAGAAGCAACCTATATCCTTGGGATTAGAATCTATAGAGATAGATCAAAACGGTTGCTTGGTCTTTCGCAGTCTACATATATAGACCAAGTGCTAAAAAGGTTTAGCATGTCGGAATCCAAGAAAGGTTACCTTCCCATCAGGCATGGGATCAACCTTTCAAAGTCTATGTGTCCGCGCACAGAAGACGAGAGGATTTGCATGAATAAGATTCCTTATGCATCCGCGATAGGATCTATCATGTATGCTATGTTATATACTAGGCCCGATGTATCGTTTGCTCTGAGAGTCACGAGCAGATACCAGTCTGATCTAGGAATGGATCATTGGGCGGCTGTCAAGACAATCCTTAAGTATTTAAGAAGAACTAAGGATGTGTTCCTAATATATGGAGAAGGAGATATGGTAATACGTGGGTATACAGATGCCAGTTTCCAGACAGATAATGATGACTCCAAATCTCAGTCTGGATACGTATTTACTTTGAATGGAGGCGCAATAAGTTGGAAGAGTTCCAAATAAGACACTGTAGCAGATTCTACCATGGAAGCAGTTTGGATCAAGAAGTTTGTCACGGAACTTGGTGTGGTTCCAACCATTGTTGAAGCAATACCGGTTTATTGCGACAACAATGGAGCTATTGCACAAGCAAAGGAACCAAGTCTCATCAGCGATCCAAACACGTGCTTCGCCGCTATCATCTGATCAGAGAGATTATAAGTAGGAATCATATACAAATTGAGAAAATTCCCACTGAAAGGAATTTAGCGGATCCTTTAACTAAGGCCTTGCCTCAAAGCAAGTTTGAGGGTCATGTTAGAGCCTGTGGTATTGGATACCGTAGCGATTGGCATTAGGCCAAGTGGGAATTTGTTAGTAATATGAGAGAAGTGTCCTAAGACAATCGCCTTATGATTGTAATCATTTACTTTAATAAATGAATATTCACTATTTGAGTATACATGTTCATGTGTTTAATTGAGATCTTAAACTCATTTACTGAATGCCCGCAATACAATTCACAGCATGAGAGAATTTGTGATGAATTCACAACTAGTGATTATCTCTACATGTGCAATTGTGAAGTATTGAAATTGTCCCTAGTCGATGAATTGATAAATACAGGCACTATCAATTCTGTTGAGACTAGCATGAGTTATTCTCTAATCAACTGATTCTCACTGGCTGGTGACATTGGGATGCCCGGAGATAAACATGAATGCTAGTTAAGGGAACTAGTTCATTGGAGTGACTAGCTGTAAAACTTCATATGGTATTCTACATACAGATATGTCAATGAAAGTTCTTACTGCAGCTTAAGTGCGACGTTCCTTTAACTTGCGGTGTTCAAGTCATCTTGGTCATAAAGACTTATACTTTGACATCTTAAGCAAGCATCTCTAAGGAGGTGTGGACCCAGGATGATTGGGTATAAGCCGAAGTGCCCGAAGATGTTTGAACAGCCTACAAAGGATTCACCACTCCTTGCGAGGAGATGTATACCCAAAGCCTATCGTCGGATTGTTACTCGAAGCCTCTGGCCAGAGCATCACATGTTCCGAGTATGAATCTCTTAAATACATGAGAGTAATTAGAATCCGTTGGACGAGAAAGACATTGCTTGGGCTAGGTGTGACGTAATCAGCCTAGTGGGGACTGACACACATAGACCATGTCCTGAACCAAGTGGGTATAAGATGGTGAAGGGAATGAGACACAATTTATTAAAGCTGCTGAAGGGTTTCAGAATAATTTCTGAGGTCAACCGTTGATCTTTCGATTAATTGGGGATCATGATGTACTACTAGGTGCCACTCATGATCGTTCTATAATTGATAATTATAGACGGCCAACATAAATCGAAAGCCTATTTAGTTACACGCACTACGAGTAATCCGAGGGATTTAAAACGAGTTGAAAATTAGATTTTCCGATCAAGAGAGATAAGTCGAATCTGAATTTTTCAGAGACGCATCAGAAGCATAAAATGGTTAAGTCTTTTGAAGACTTATTGAACAAATTAAATGAGTTTAATTCGTGAGGTCATGGCTTGGGTTTGGCCGGCCAAAGAGGGTTCCCACCCTCTTTGTTTGGCCGACCACATTAAAAGAGGAGAACCAAATTGTTTGGTTCAAATTATAAAATAAACCGAGCGCGATTTGTTTTATAAAATTATGGATAACGAAATTTATATAAAGAAATTTATATAAACGGATTTATTTTTCATGGAAATTAAAATGAACCATGGATTGGTTTATTTTATTTTATAAAATCAATAATAGATTTATTTACCATGATAAAGAAATTTATCTAAAGAAATTTATATAAAGAAGTTTATATAAAGAAATTTCTTTCCATAAGAAAAGGGAGACATGGTTGTTTTTATTGTAAATTAAATTATGATAAAAACTTGGTATGATGGAATAATTCATAGAAAAATTTATATGATAAATTTCTTATGAAAATTTATTCCATAAAAAGGAGACTTAGCGGTTGAGAGACTACTATATAAAGGAACCAAGGCAAGGCTTGATTCTTAATCCAAGATATGCCCTCTCTCTCTCCTTCTCTCCCTCTCCCCTCTCTACGGCGCCGAACGGAAGTGGAGTCTCTCCTCCATCTCGTGCATGCAATTAATCCCTTTCGAGGCGATTAATTGCTCAAGGGAGCAGATGCCATGCAATTAATCTCCATGGATTAGATGCCATGCAATTAATCTCCATGGGATTAATGGCTCAAGGAGCAGGTTGCTTAATGGTGTCGTAGCCTGCTTCAAGGGGGTGAGCCAGCAGCCTGCTTCAAAGGTGGCGTGAGCCATCAGCTTGTTTCCAGAGGCGTCAGCGATCTTCTTGCCGTGAGCTTCCACCACCAAGAAGAAGCCGAAGAAGAAGAAGAAGCGGGCGCAACTCCTTCCTTCCCGGAATTGATTCCGTTCTTCGTTTGTGGTTAGTTTTCCATCTCTCTCTTGGTATTCTTGTTGTGCCTTTGGAGAATCTAGTAGTTCTTGTCGGCACGAAACTCGTGGCTTTGCGAAGTCATCCCGAAGAAAACTCGGCGTGGACGCGAATAGAGGCGGAGCTTCCAAGGGACGCTACGGTTGGATCTCGTCCCTTTCTACAAGTTACGCGATGTATTAAGTAAATTAGTTTACTTTCTGTAAAATTTTAAATGTATGATCATGTCTCCACAACATAAGGTTGCATGCTAGATACGTGGTTAAAATAATTTGAAGAATTATTTATGCTAAACCTTCCGCTGCACGTAATTAAAATTAAAAATTACGAACCC